>KN491244.1:0-26851 GCA_000787155.1 Scartelaos histophorus | reverse complement strand
GCAGTAGTTGCCATCTGGGCAAACATACCAGGCTGCCTGGGAGCTGCTGGAGCCCCAACAGCTGAAGGAGGTGCCTGCATAGGAACAGGAGCATGGGCAGGAGGAGGTGCAGCCCGAGCCATGGGAGGAGGTGGAGGAGGGGCCCGGCTGTAGAAAAAAATACACTTTTAATCGCAGCACATGATACAAACATGTCATTAGACAATTCTAAGGTCAAGGTTAAGGCACACTTAATTGTTCCTGTTGGGAAATGTGTTGTGTCCATGTTTTCGGTTGAGGCTGAAATATTCAGATGGGTGATGAACTGCATTTATTCCACAAAACAGAGGCTGCTGCATTGTAATTTGCACATCGAGGTACTGAACAAAAATGTTTCCAAAGGTTATTGCTGCTCCTTTGCTACAGAATTTCTTCATTGGACATTCACACACTGGACTAGGGTTATAAGTAACAATCATTTTAGAACTTGAGTAGTCAGCAATTCATTTCCAGATAAGTCTACTTGTCAAACAACTATTTCTATTGTACAATGAGATTTTTAAAATACATTAATCAACCAAATAAATAAAATATGTGACTGCAAGTTTCCAAATAGAGAATATTTATGAATAAAGTGCATTATTGATAAAAATCTAAACTTGTGCATTATTTTTTGACATTTTGATTTAATACGGCTTCAGGCTTTGTTATATAATGGTCTTTTTTGTATGTGTATAATGCAGACGATACAACAATAAATAAATGATTATTTTTAACGGTCGACTAGTCATGATTAATCAATGAATTATTACAGCTCTACAAAACTAAGTGTTTTAGTTTTCTGTGTTATTGGCATCATAGATACTGCAGGTCCAGCTACTGGGGGTCGGTTAAGTTCAGTGGAAAGCTTAGTGAGTCTGTGCTGGCAGTCAGACTGTAGCTGTGATGGGATCTTGTGATGCACAGTGTCTTTCTGTCATTGCTACTTCTTCTAAAATGGGTCTCAGGTGATAGAGGCTTACAGACCCATCCTCATCACAGGATGCCTCCTGAAAAATGAATTACACAACTCACTACTGTGTCCTTTTGGCGCATTTTTGCTCGATTTCATGGTTTTAAATGTGGTCTAAGACTTTGATGACCCCCTCAGTTGTTACTTGCATAAGAGTAAAGTGTACAGCTTCTACCAAATGAACATTATAGAAACTGAAGTTAGATCGTTTCTAAACGTGACCTTCACAGAAACGTGTTTGGCTCTTTAGTGTTATTACCCTGCACTGGGCTATTATTACCCCGGATTATTTTATACGATACCTAAATAATAATACAATGGCAAACATCGCCATTAAGATTTTTGGCATTTTTATAAAACTCTAGTTGTTACTTTACCGTCGCACCATGTTCCTCAACTGTGATGTTTTATGGTCTTACCCCTTGATTTTAGCCCTTGGTCTCGCTCCATGGTCTTACCTGGCTGGAGGGGCGACCCTTGACGTTCGGCTTCTGCTTCCTCTTGGCATTTTTATTTAATTAAATTCGTATCTCTGTGATAAACTAAGCGACACAGTGATTTAAGAGCAGAGTACACGGGTTTAAGAGGCTTCTGCCCGACCTTACAGCACTCCGGAACTTTCCATGTGTTACATCATTAGACTCCCGACCAACTTCCGGTCTGTCTGTTGTTAAATAATATGAATTCTGCGTAGCTTTAAATTGTTTATATCCTAAAATGACACTTATTATTTTGGTTTAAATTAAACTCAATTAAAACACACACACACACAAAATGTATCTTTCCATAATCATCTATTAATCCCATGCGTAAATCAAAAATCAGGAAATGAAGATTCTAGTTGTCCCTTTTTAATAATTATGTTTAATTAACGTTTTTTCTTTTTTTTGTCTGAAAATTTGCGCCATTTCTGGTTTCCATCTCCTCGCCCTGATCTGTGTCCTGATTTTCGTTTTTCCCATACTGGCATTGGTGGTTCGATTTCTCCTGGTCTCCCTCCACGATCTGGGACATCTCCCATCTTCACCTAATGACAATATAAAAACAATCATCACTGTAAGTTACAACAAAACCCCAGAATAGGTAAGTGGAATAACATACTTTATAAACCGAAGTTGTATTCCCAGGGCGGATTGGTTCATTACAAGACTGAGTCACTCTGGCAGCAAGAACATGATGCAGAGACACATCAGAGGGGCCATCAAGAGAAGCAATCTGAGGAACTGTGTCTAGGGCTTTCATTTTTTCCTGTAATCAGACAGAAGATAGAAACAAATTCATTTTGAGATAATCAACATTATGCCGTTTAGTTTTAGCTTACTTTGACAATAACACAGTAATATTTTGTTCTAGGGATCTAGGCAAACAGATCAATAATCCCAGACAATGTCACTTTTGCAGTGTAGTTTGATCTTACCATTTTGTTATCTCCCCATGCAAATGATTCAAGTGTTACTTGGAAGCGTTTGATCATCATTTGCCTCCTACACTTATAATCTTTAGACAAAATTTCATTTAGTTTTTCAAGTTTCACCTATAGAAATAAAAAAAATAGTTCAGAATTGTGCCCCATGACATTATTATGCCATTATTCTAAATATCTACCACATACGGAGTAAAAGTAAACTTACCCACTGCTCTGGACTAAGACTGGAGTTTAGAAGAGGTCTAATGGCATCAGGTGGTACATTTGCCATCCTTGATTGTACCTGGAAACATAACCGTATTCATGTGCTTTTTTGCAAATTACAACACTTTAAATTAGTCTGTACAGTTAAGTAATAACTTACCTCATTCAAAACGTCTGTCACATGTGAATTTGTATCGAGGTTGAGGGTTTTGAGCACCAGTATCCATTCAGCTTGTGTACTGGCATCTTCTGGACAACTCTCCTCAGAATTCAATTTGACACACCTCTGCTCTTTTGGACATTTCTCTTCTGGTTTTTCATCAGAACTGAAGTCCTTGTGCTTGCTGATTATAGCAGCTTGCAGTTCTGAAATAAAGTAATCTAACAAACAAAACATACATACAGTGAGCCCTTATTTTAAAAATCAACTCAATTAACTTATTTGGTTTCTCTACACAGACAATCTCTCACCGGTAATTTTATAAAGTGCTGATGAGTCCAAAGCTTCAGAGGTCAGAGCAGAGAGAGGAGATGACATTTCCAGCAGCATATTTTTGAGTTCATTAGCCAACATTAGGTCACTCCCTCCTCCTGAATCTGCGACACAAAGTTTATAATGTAATAACAGTTTTAAAAGTGCATTTTTAAAAACATAATAATTACAATATAAGCTACCTCTTATTTCAGGGTAGTGCAGTTTGAGCTGCGCGCACAGCCAGGTGAGCAGTGGACAGGGGAGTTCATCACATTCGCACTTCCTGACGCACGCCGTGCCCGGGTACCTGAACAGGAAAAGTTGTGAGCGAGTTATCAATTACTCATATTGTTAATCTCTTCTATATGTCTATTACATGTTGAAATATCCTGCTATTTAAAGCCAGGTTTAACAATCTTAGCCAAAAAAGTCTACAAATTGCTACAAACACATGATAAGAGGACATACCCTAAAGATTTAATTGCAGAGACTGTTCCGATGTCCCTGTGCATAATTATACAGGCCTAGTTAGTCTTTAAATAGCCTTTTCATTAAAAGTTGTGAGCTAGTTTCTCTTTGCGTCCTCTTCCTTAGTCTTCACACGTAAATTTAGCGTCGCATATCGCCCCCTACTGGTTGGAGATGCCATTTGTTGTATTTATGGCGTAGTTGTAGTAGTCTGTGCTTCACCACAAGATGGCGATAGCACAGCTCACTTTTCTATTGTCAATTTAAATGATGTCTCCTTCATTTTAAGGGGAACTGGAAAGGCAAGATACTTAGTTTTTATCATTTTAATATCTTTCATTTCAAAATTCCATTTAAGAATGAGGAAGCAACAATTTATTAAAGAACATCTAAAAAAACTGTTATTGCACTTTGAATCCCAAAATTCAACGTCTTCAATGCAATGTTGTCTCAGTCCAGGAGAAATATCAGCATATTCTGCTTTTATTGCACTTTGAATCCCAAAATTCAACATCTTCAATGGAAAGTTGTCTCAGTCCAAGAGAAATATCAGCATATTCTTCTTGACCATAGTCCTAATTTGTAGTGGGATAGTTTTTATAACTTGATTATATTTTTTTCTTGGTACATTGAATTTGATTTTTTGGGCAGAAATCAGCATGTTGTAAAATAGGTCCTTCATCGTCCAAGAAGTGAGCTATAGCCCATACTCCTTTTGAGACTTTTTTATAGCAAGTTTGGATTTGATCTATAAAAGTGAAGATCTGTAGATTATGTAGATTTAATTGTATAAATGTTTATGACATTGGTTTACGAGGATTGGGATTAAAATGTTCAAATCAAATATTAAAGAACCACTTTTTCCCTGTTGTGTTGTATTTCTTATAAGGAATAGCCCCATTTGAAAGCTCAATTCACAAATATTGACTTATCATTTGTAATAATGACTGCTAGAATGTAACGAATATTACAATAGAGATTTGCAAATAAGACCATTCATTTTAGCAGCCCCCTACCTCACCAACCTATAGCCTATAACATTGGTCTATTTAAGTGATTCGAATGATTTCTTAATTTATCCATCTGTTTTTGTGTTTTTGGTTCACTCAAAATTGGGATGTTAACTCAAATTGATTGTACTAAAAATAAGTTTCAGCCATTTCAGGAGGTCTCAAATCGTGAAGTACTAAAATGTAATAGACTGGGAAGTACTGCTCTCAAATATAATGAAATCAAAGTAAAAAGTATCCATTGGAAAATGTGTTTAGGCAAAGTACAGATACCTAAAAATTGTGCTATCGTACTTTGTTACCTTCCACCATTGTACCATTGTGCTATCTCAAAGAACTTGGATAAAATGGTTTCTCTTTAGAACTCATTGGCTCAGTGGGTTCAGTATAGCCATGGAGATAGTTTATATGACCCCACTCAAGTGCATAACATGTCCACTATGAGAAGAAGAGCTTTGGTTGGGGAGTTTACATTGTTACTTTCTCATAACCTACATCAGCTGCTGAAATTCACCAATTTTACATCTATAGGTAATTTAGAGAAGGTATGGCTGTTATCCAAGTTATTAGCAGCAGTGAAACAAAATTGATTCTTGTGAGTTTTAAGCCATGTTACAATGATATGTTATGATGTTGAGAGAAGAACTTATACTAAATATGCAGGGTTTGGGTGTTTAATATGTGTGGATGAATCACAGCAAAAGTTCAGGTATGTTTTTGATGATGAAACTTTTTACAATAGATCAGAAAATAGCGCAATATTGGTTCTTTAAAGCTACTATCTATGCCATGTTTTGCCTTTTATCTTCTAAGGCCATATGTACAAAAACTGTACCACCTGTGCTCCCCTTTTTCACAATGCAGTGCCAAGTGTCAGAATGCCTCATCTTTTATTCCCCTGACACTGGGCCCACTTCATCTGCCTCAAGGGTTTTGACCTATGAACCTTGGCAAGCCATAAACAAAGCCCCAGACCCCTCCTCTCTGCAGTCGCCTGATTTGCACTTGTTGGACGCTTATTTAGCATGGCCATTGTTTGTAGTGGCACCCTGTAACAAACTGATAAAAGATGCATTCAGGAATGCAAAATTGTTTAATGACTGATCTCTCCACATGCAAACAGGATAAAATGAGTGATTTGTTTGATGTGGTTTCAGCTTTTACTTACTGAAAATACATTTCATACATGTATGTATAGAATGAGTATGCCCAGTATGCCTAAAATAAAAGATGAGCTGATTAGACCTGTGCCTTAACTGATTGATTGTAAATCGATTTAGCAAATTTGTCACCTGAAATAAAGTATAAGGCCCTAAAGGCCCATATGTGCTCATTCAAAACAGTGACAGGTGTCCATTGTTGCCAGCAGGATGGTTAGTGTTACTCAGGTGACTGCAGGTGACGCCCCCTGGAGACAGCAGCGTGTCATCTGCGGCTGACAGGAGGGAGGGAGAGGGGCAGAGTTTCTGGGAGAAGCTTCTGCTCCTTTCACACACACCTCCAAACAGAACGAGCGTCGGCAGGTGTCATGAACGCGCGCTCAGGGGTACGTCACTGTGCCGTGCGTAAGTGCGCTTTTCACTTTGGCACGATTTCTCGTCAAACTCCGTTTTTATCTGTTTTGAAATGAATATGTTGGATGAACTGAGTTTCAAATCCAAGAAAATGGATTTGGAGGAGGAGGACTTCTACTACGATTATGGGGCGGAGGAAATTACAGATTACCAGGACCCCGGTGAACTTGTGGCTGCTCTCAAACAAAAGGAGGAAGAGGTTATTTTGGCAGCCCAGCTTGGAAACGCACTGCTCCTGGAAAACCAACAGCTGAAAGAGCAGAGAGTGCAACTTCATGAGCAATACGCAGACAAACTTGAGGTAAAAATATATTTTATACTACTTTTTATGAGTAAATGAGCATAGGCTACATAGGTCAAACTTTGAGGTTATCGTGGGTAACTCTTAAATTTTATTTTCATGCAAGGCATTTTAAGTGGGCGTTGGTTAGAAAAAAATATTTAGCATATTTAGGCTAATAGAGAAATGTAGAAGGCATTACGCAAGACCCTTTAAGCTATCTCTTTATCTCTTTTTCTTACATCATAGGCTACATGATTAGCCTATATATGCAAGTTTAAAGTTATGAGGCTTCACTTTGATTTCCAAAGTGTGTAAGAGGCTCCCTTTCATCAGATATCAGAATAATAAAGACAGGATTAATTAGAATAGGTCTAATAGCCTATTTCTCTACATGTTTATTCATATTACTGTTTCACTATTCATACTGAGCAAAACCTTGTGTCCAGTGCAAACAAACTTCACCATTGTTTAAAGTCTGAGGTCATTCTTTAGTTATTTTCAGTATGCAGGTTCAATATATTCAAGTAACGGATGTAGACAATAAGTCCAAAGAGGTGTTGTCATCCCAAATTCAAATTTCAAATAACAAAATGCAATAAAAAAAATAATTGAGGTACTCAGTAGAGGTGTCTTGGATTTTTTTTTCCACTCTGGCACCTGGCCTGAACTTAGACTGACCCACTGAAGCTCTCATTTTCCTCTCTTATGACAAAATGTAATGTCCAATGTTGTGCAGGAGCTGGAACAGGAAAAGCATGAGCTGCGGGTAAAGCTGGAGGGGTGCCGTTCCCAGTGGGAGAGCCAAGTGGGTGACCTGGAGCGGGATGTTAGGGAGCTGAGTGCCCGTGTGGAGCACCTCACCTTGGCCCTTAGCGAGGCCGAGCGCCACAAAACCCGAGCAGAGATGGAACACGGAGAGGACACACAGCGCCTGAAGGACCAGCTCAATGCAGTGAGTCCCTATTCTGTGTATGTAAACCTAACCGCATGGGACACACTGGCCCGGATTGTTTGAGGTAACTGAGATACTGTGTAACACATGCCAACGCAGGAGGCCTGAGAAACTAGCTGTCACCCAATCCATACACTAAATCTTAATGTCCCATCTTGAATATCAAGCATCACAGATTGACTAATACTGAGAAACAAAGTGCACAGAAAACCTGAGGCGACTCGTTTAGTTAGACAGTTATCTGTGCTTGAGCAATGACCTACAAACCCAGTCCATTCCTTACTTAATAGGAGGGTTTATTTATCAACATAACAATGCTCAATTCACCGTTGGCAGATAATGGGCTGTGGTGATGTTGTAAAAAAGTGTCTGAAGGGAAGAATTCTTTTAGGTCCAAGATGAACATTGCTTGGGACAATGTTTTGAGATCGGTCATCCCTTTCCTCACGGCACACTTAATCATTAAAGACATTTCTGTGACCTATAGTTAAATTTTAACAAAATGCTTATGGCCGACTGACATCATGGATAAAATAACTTCAGTGGCTTTATCAGTGCATATGTAAGTGTATTTATGACTACTGTGTATTTATGACTACTGTTCTACTCTGAGAACATACACATTTTTACAATCTGTTATCACACCAGCAGCTGTTGACTCACCTAACCTTGGGTAGTTTTCCAGTGGTGACCTCACGGAGTGCTGATTTTGCACATTTTAGCCACCTGCTTGTCTTCACAAAGATGTTATTGCTTAAAATGTCCCACAGTATAGCATTAAACTGTCATCCATTGATTAAATTACAGGTAGGTTCATTGCTCATTAATACCTTGAAAAATATGTGTTCTTACTGTGACTTTTCACCAGAAAATGTTCTTACTGCACCTTTTGAAATGCCCGCAATAACAATAACACTTTCCAAGAGTTCAAGGTCCGCAGAATTAGCTGTTTTAAATGTGTCTAACGTCAATTTTCAAACTGCAAGAGCCCAGTGGAAGACACTCCCTTACACGCAGGAAAGGGACAATTTAGATAACATGTAAGAGAGGAAATAGGGGGTTTGTTATACTTTAGTTTTAGCTGTGGTTGGAGCCAAATGATGGATAAATCATCACAAAACTATATTCAGCCTTTTACAGACATTTACTTCTGTTAGAGATTTCTTAATTATCAAAAATATGCTTGGTATAGTCATAAAGTGCGTGTGTGTGTGTAAGAATTATTTAATTTGCACTTAACTTCTTGTAGAATTAGATATACTGTTATAAGTGATGTGTTAATTTTACTTGTGTAGTTAATCTGCCATTTTATCTTTTGAAGTTGGCCGGGTAACAGGATTTCTGAATTACTGTCATGTGATATTGAGGAAGCATTTGGACCATAAAATAATGTGACTCGCTGATGTCATTTAGAAGTTCATTGTGCTGAGTCAGTTTTAATATGTTGGTTTATTTTTTTTTATTGTAACACTGCGTTGTTTGTCTGTCCTACACCTTTTTAATTAATATTCAAATGAGCCTCGTATCTAACTGACAAACACACTTCCTAAACTCCTCCTCTGTTATTCTTCAAATGAGCCAATGAAACTGATTCAAGCCCAACAGACCTCTGCTCCCTGACAGCATCACACAGTTTGCATACAAAAAGAACAACACAATATACATTAGTCTTAGTGATATAAATCTTTAGCTCTTTTCTTTGATGCTGTACCCCTTTACCCCAAAATCCCATAATCCCTTGGGAGAGCCAGCGTCCTTTTTGCTTGCTCCCTCAGGGCTAAGGCTGTGGCTAGGGTTGTCAGCTGTTCCCTTATTGTGAAGTGGGGGGCATGGGGGGGTATAATGTATCTAGCTTTGTGCACTGTCTTTGCCTGTTTGAAACTCCTTTTGTAAAGAACAGACTGTGTGGTTGAGTCTAACCAACATTAATGGCCACCTCATGTCTGCTGGTTTTGTATTTGTCCATTCACGCTCCCTTCTATCACGTCACTCCCAAAGACGGGCCCTTCTCCCTCCCTTCTTGTCCTCTTCAAACACACACGCACTTCTGGTTCAAGTTTGCGCTGCGTCACATTGTTGTTCAATGTGGCATGATGATGATATCACCAAGTGGGATGTGCCATGTGCCATGTGCCATCTGCCATTGGACTTTTGATCCTACATCTTATGGTACACAGCAAGAATAGAATTGCTGATTAAGGTTCAGTGAGACAAAGAGATTGGCAAAGTGGTTTGAATACAATTAACTAAGCACAAAATCACAAGCATGTTTCCCCACATCCTTACTTATACATTATACCCAGTGGTGGAAGGTAACAAAATACAAAAGTAAAAGTACAAAAGTATTTTTTTTTTAGGTATCTGTACTTTACTTAAATACATTTTACAGTGAATATTTTTCACTTTTTCTTCAGTACATTTGAGAGTCTGTATCTGTACTTTCTACTCCACTATGTTTTAGATCTGGACTGAAAAGTAAAAAGTACTTTTCTTTATGGTTTGAGACCCGCTGAAGTGGTTGAGACTTATATTTAGCGAATTTAAGAGTAAGAGTTAACATCCTAACTTTAAGCAAACCAAATATAGAAATGCACAGAAACAGCTACACACATTTAAGAAATCAATTGAATCAGTTAAAATCAGCTTTATCAAAATCACATTTTATTTAGTTGTTCTAAAAGTCTCTGCAAAATACTTTTACTTTTTACTCTTTACGCTCTTCTACAATACTTTTTTTTCATGGAGTACTTTTACTTGAGTAACTTTTTGAGCCAGTATCTGTACTTTTACTTAAGTAACAAAATTGAGTACTTCATCCACCACTACTTATATCTTGTGATCCTGCCTCTTCCAATATATAGATTTCAACTCCAAATCTCTCCTTTGGGCAATACTTTTCCACCATCTGTTTTTTGTCCAGTGGCTTTATGACTAATCATATGCCATATTATTTTAGCTACCCCCCGGTAAGAGTGTTTATTTACCTTCTTTATGTTTTATCTGTACATGTCACAAAAGAGGTACTTTTTCTGACAATATCTTACATACCTTTTGTGTATCCATTTCAGGCAGTAGAGGCAGAGAGAGCCATGTCCAGTGAACTACAGGCTCTGAAACAAGAGCTCCAAGAGAAAACCAGTCAAAACCAGCAACAGGATGAGGAGCTAATCAGTGCTATGAAAGAACAGGTATGACTGTTGATGATACATGCTTCTTTATTCTAACATTTAATCAAATATCATATAAATCAAAACAAGTGTGCAAGTGCTTATCAGATAGATCAGTTAAGATGTGTCAACAAATACAGAATTTATTATAATTGTTCTTCTTATTATTATTATTATTAAGTGTCAGACATTACATGGAACCGTGTATATATTCTATCTGTTGTTGGACAATCTAAATTACTGTATGTTGAAGATTTTTGTGTGTGTATATTTTAGCTCTAATGTGTCTTGTTGTTTTATTATTAAAAAAAAACAACATTTGTTTTTCCAGGTATTACGGCTTACACAGAAAGAACAAACTCTTGAAGAACGTTTGGAGAAAGTGTGTCATGAAAATGCAGAGCTAAGAACCACTTTGGCATCGTTAAATGCACGTTTATCTCTTCAAGAGCAACTGAACCAGCAGCAGAGCCAGCAGGTAAAATGCCAGTCTAAAAAGTCGTAAAACTATAGTATTGTGATGTAGCGAAAATAATAGAAAAAACTAAAGTACTAATACAAACCTAGGTAGCCCTGATTGAAGTAAATGCATTATCTACTGAACAAAACCTGAACACTAAATAACAATTAATTTACTTAATTTATCTGATTTATAAGCCTACATAAATGAGCACTGGCAAGGCTGCTTTGGAGTTTCTCTTATTGCCTGCTTTGGGACATAGTGTCTGGTAACAGAACAAACAGCTAAAGTATGAATGGCAGACACAGGCAGGGTTTCGGTTGGGAGTGTGGAGAGCTAGACTGAACAATCAGCTCATCCCATCATTGTGACTCTCTCTTGCAAGTCTGGATTCCACTTGTGTGTCTTTGTTTCACATTCACCTAGAATCTGGCATTTCTGGATCTCTCGTCCACTTTTACTATGTGGTCTGTCACATACTGATTTTGTACTACACATTCAAAATACTTAATACTTATTATTTTCTTTTTCAAAAAAACAAAACATACATGACTGTTGTTCAAGTTAATATATATGCATCTATATATTTGCCATGTAGTTTCCAATGCCATATATGTGTATTCATGCGTTTCAGAATCATAATGACAATTTAAAACAATATAAAAAATATAAAAAGTCCTTAAATTGTAACTTGAAGGTGAAATGCACAAAAAACTTATTTAGTATGTAAATTAACCTGTGTACACCAAGATAATTCAATTGTGGTATCTGTGGTTACAGTCGAAAGCTGGTGTGGGCAACTATGTTTTTCGGAGAACCATATTTCAATCCAGCCTACTGGTTAATTCTGCTGTACATGTGTTTTAACAAATGGCATTGTCCCCTTTCAAATAACTACATTTATCTATTTTAACAAATGCTCAAAAGCAAAGTTTGTAAAATGTAGTATGTAATATAGTGTAATCCATTCCTACATCCCAGGCCTGTTTTAACTTGGTCTAAAGCCTGGCCTGTGTGCTTTCAGTTGACTGAGGCCTGGCAGGAGGTGGAAGCTGTCCGTGGTCACTCACATCAGCTGCAGGCTCAGGTGGATGAGCTTCAAGAGGAGGTGTCTCTGCAAGAAGCCAAGAGCCAGGGAGATGCCTCTCTGATGTCTGAACTGGAGAGCAGCCTCACCACAGCTAACCTAGGAGTAGACAGAAAAGAGGTATAGCCGCCCTACATATACTGTATATTACTGTATATTACTGTATATTACTGTATATCACTGTATATTACTGTATATTACTGTATATTACTGTATATTACTTAATGCACATATTTTCTTTGCAAAAACACGTTAATTCCCCGAACACTTGCTCTGTTCTGTGTACTGTTGTAATCTCTAATTTGTAACAAGCTTTGTTGTAAATTTTGTTACCATGGCCCTGCAGAAACACTCAGTGAAAGTCCACATTATGAACCTGATAAAGACATTAGATAACTTGTGCTGTGGGTTATATGGCATAGCTCTGCATTATGGCTGTAAAAGTTACAACAAACCTCTTATTCTGTTCTCTCACTTATTGTTCTGCTCCAGCAGGAAAAGGCTCTCATGAATCATTCACTACATATCCTGTTTGTCACAGCCACTGTTTTTCAATTTGACCTCTTTACAAAATCTATGTTTATAAATAATAAAAAAAAAATTATAAACTTTTTTCAGATAACCCAAGAAATGGAATATATTCTGCAGTTGTTACAGCCGCTTACTCACAACTTCAGCAGCACCTGTACTCCAGAGATTACAAATCAACAGAGTGAATTGGAAACAGCTCTGCATCAGTTAAAAGCAGTGGCTCAAACCTTAGCACAAACATGTGACACGCAGGTAAGATTAACCATCATACTTTATTAACATAACTTAAATAAGACAAGAGCTAAACCAATATGTCCCCAACTCCATATGAGCAAAAATAGTGTTCATTTTTAGATTCGAGCTTATGATTATGATATCACATTCTCAGATAGTGAAAGACTATTTATTTAATAACTTAAATGTTATGTAGAAAAAAAAAATCCTTGATGCTATTGATGCTACTAGGCCCTTGAACTTTCCCACTCATAAGCAGTATTACATTTATCTGCTCTCAATTTCCTTTAGAGACTTGAGTTGTTCATGTTACACTTGAATGGTTATTGCAGGTGACTTGTATATTGATATACGACAAAACAATGCTTCCAGTCACGAGAAAGTGAATGGGTGCCTTCATCAGATCATTATACGCCAAGTTAATTCAATACTAATGAGTTTATACACTAGAAACACATCATCTGCTGTGTACTGATACTAACAGCATTCATTTTATAGTCTCCTTCATCACACTGGAAAAAGTACACCAACAAGAGACTTTTTTTTGTCAAAACCTTTACTGACATCTGATCTCTCTGTTCATGTCCCAGGGGCAAAATCAAGCTTTTGTTGGACAGGCAGCTGAGCAGTGTGGGAATCGGAGTGCAAAGAACCTGAGAGATCAGGTAAGGGGATGTCTTTTAGGCAGGGTGTGGGGCTCTTTTAGACCCAATATTACAATTCAACTTTGGATACCAACTTTCATAATAAAATATTCAATGACCTATGAACTATTTTCTCAGTTACATATATTCATGTTTATTATTTTGACTATTTTGACTTCAAGAATATTCAGCTGCAGAATGAAAATGCTGAATTAATGCAGAAGCTGCAGAGTATACAGTCCCAGGCTGATGTTGTACAGCAGGCGATCAAAGACCGCGATGAAGCCATCGCCAGGTGAGTATAGGCTACAATTTTGCTTTAGAACAATGATGCATTTTTCAGGTCAATTAAATCAAGATTCTTTAATTTTAAAGGAAAAACATGATGGAGGCTGAGTTGGTGAGAAGTAAAAATGATATGATGTGTCTGAACAACCAGTTACTTGAAGCAATCCAGCGAAAGCTTGAACTGTCACAAGAGCTGGAGGCCTGGCAGGTATGTTCATAATATCTATAATTTTAGGCATCAGTAACTTGTCCATGATAGTGTCAATGGTCTTATTACAATTAAAGATTATTTTAAAGATATTTTTTCTGTAGTTTATTAAAGGCTATACTGCATGTTGCATTAGGCCTAATACTGAAATATTCTCATCATCAGGATGACATCCAGATCATCTTGAATCAGCAGCTCAGGTCCCAGCAGCAGACAGAGCAAGTTCAGAATAAAACTACTTCCAACAGCTTGTCGTTTTTCCGTCGACCGAACAGGATCTCAAACTCTACTTGGAGTCCAGACTCTAATGGACATAAAGCCCAATCTCCCTGGAGAGAGTGGCTGAGACGAGGGAAGGGGGCCCAATATGGCAAGTAATGGACAGTTGTCATAGCTATTCCCTTCTGTTTGGTAAAGAGGACCTCAAACTCTGAAGACCTAACAAGTGGTCATATTCAAGCCATTATGAACAAAGACTTGTTATACAAGCACTTTTAAACATTTCATTTGAGGCAAAGCCTTCTCCTAAAACTGTGATTTCCAGAAAGCATTAAGTTCCATATTACATGGGAATATGCTAGTGTAAATATTGTGCCTTATTTGATAAAATTGATAATGATAATTTTATAATTGTATGCATAATATGTTTATTCATGTCTATTAAAAAGTAAAGTGAAAAGGTTAGTTCTTGTAACTATTTAACTGACTGTTAGATAATGATGCAAGATTTTGTAAAATATGATTAAAGATTAAAATACACCTTTTGTCTTGTTAACTAAAGGTTGCAATGATTTTCTTTATTCAAGTCCTTTAGTTTTATCCTGTCTACAGAATGGTTTGTGACTCTGGGTTTAAATGTTACTGTACTAAACCATGCCATAATGGCCACTTTATTTATTAAAGCATTTCAGAAACACATGACTTAATTGTGAATAGAACAATGGTTCTCAAGCAACCTACAAAGTGTAATATTGTAATATTGTAATATTTTGTATGACAAAACCTGGATTTAAACAAGACACATAATATTGACAATCATTGAGACATATAATAAAATGTATGTTTAACGTTCTAAGAAATAAAATAAATACTTTTTAGCCAGTTAAAGCGTGGAGCCTAGGCATACTGCTGCCATAGGCTTTTTGTGAAATCATCACTCTGAGCTGTCAGAACTGTGTAAACAATCATGTGGCTGGGTTTGTTTTAAACAAAGCTCTTGCTGCCCTCTGCTGGAGTTACTGTAAAACGAGATTTACACAAAAATATATATATATATATCTGTATTTTGTTAATAATTTATAAGCGTTGACACCATATGTGTAATGTTTTAGTGCATTTTGTGGTTTTCTCTTTTTATTAACATAAACTTCATGCATAATGAAAGTTGGTCGGGCTGGCGCATATGGATGACGTTTGCAGGTGGGTTTATTTACTGAGAAATCGCTGACCCTCGTTTCGTTCAAGGCATTTTATTTACATAGTTTTCAACAGGTACGACGATTTTATGCATTTTGTACTCCACAGTGTACATTGATGGAGGATCCTGTCCATATCTATGTACAGTCCCGGTTGTAACAGTGCTGTGGTGGAAGTAAGGGCTCTGTTAGCCAGAGCTAACATGACAGCTAACAAGCTTTGGCTAAGTAGGAAAGGAAGTTGACTTTATAGTGAGCTTTGTAAAACTTATTTTGGCGAGACTACAAGCAGCTATACAACTGTTGAGCTGTTAATACTTTGTTTGTAAGCCATTACTTTATGACACTGACGAGCAGAATTGTACTTTTTGTTTATGAAGTATTTGAAATGACTGAGGATAAGGTGACGTTTCCATGTGTTTATGAATCTGTCTTTACAACAGGAGCCTGAATGGATTGAGAGTAAAGCCCTAATGACATGACTGACCAGGGTAATAACAACCAGAACATCTCCTGTAACCCATTTGCTGCCCTCTTTAGTTCACTGGCTGATGCCAAACAGTTTGCATCTGGCCAGAAATCTCCTCCACAATCTTCAGAGCCAACTTGTGCGTATAATACAATCTCTCATTAAGTAATTATAATTAATAACAAATGCTACTGTCAGATGTCTCACTGAGTACTTACATGATTTAAGAAAAAAAAAAAGATTTTTACTGTCATCTGTTGCAGTGGAGGACTCTGGAGAAAGCCAGTCTGAATCAGAGAACTCTGTGTCAGACAGTGTTGATGAAAATGATGACTCGGTGGCAGAGATCAGCCGCTCTTTTAGGTCTCGTCAAGAACTTTGTGAACAACTTAATGTCAATCACATGATCCAAAGGATATTTCTCATTACATTGGATAACAGTAAGTAAAGAAGAAATTGTTTTAGATATTGTTTTATTTATTTAATCACACACATTTCACATACGATATACTAAATGTACAAAAGAAAAAAAGCTTGATTTTCAATCTCGATGGTGACTATGATAATGATTAAAACATCTTTTATATAAAATTGGTCATGGCATGATTTGTGTGTTGTTTTTGAATATGTTCTTCTTTTGTTGTGTTTTTTTGATAAGGCTGTCCTTTTATTTTCACATAAACAAGATATGTGGTTCAAACTATGGCGACATTGTTACTTTATAATACTGCACAGTGATGACTTGTATTCCAGTAAGGATGTAATGAGTCATACATAAGTAAGACCCCATCTTAACTGTGAATAGATTTCTTGCTCCAAGACATTAGAGACATATGAGTCATACAATACAGGAAATACAATGTCATTGCCCTTGTTTCTACATGTTTTTAACATTTTAAGTACTTGTACATCATTGCAGCCTGTACAATTTTGAATTATACTTTATTTTCATAGGTGACCCAAGTTTGAGAGGTGGAAATGGTATACCTGCACGCTGTGTCTATCTGGAGGAGATGGCTGCTGATCTTGATGGACAGGATTGGCTGGATATGGACAATATCGAACAAGTAGGGCATCATTTCATTTTGTAATTGTAATTATGCTTTGGGAAAGAAAGTTGTTATGTTTATTTTTATATTTCATTTATTTATTTATATTTTTCCTGATCTCTTCTTTAGGCTTTGTTTAACCGTCTGCTGTTGCTGGAGCCTGGGAATCATCTCATCTATATGACATCATGCAGCACCATCAATCTGTCTGCAGACCGTGATGCAGGGGAAAAGTGTGCCATTCCATACCTCTTTGCTTGTTATCTGAGGGCCAAGGAAGAGGTGTAAAATTGATCTATTGTTGCATTACAATGACTGAAGAATATTAACTAGTTAATTTGGTCTATAAAACAAATATGAGTGCTAGTATTTTATCCACTAATTCTGTTTGCCACATAGGTAAAAAAGGTCCCTGAAAAGTTGCTGTCATTTGCTGTTCGCTGCAAAGATCTCACAGTTTCTAACATGAAGACAGTCCTCCTCACTCCAGAGATTTATGTGAGCCAAAATATTTATGAGCAGTTATTAGACCTGCTCCTGGATGGTGTCAGAGGAACGCGTAAGTTTGCCTTTTCTTTGACAGTTTCTTCTTTTTTCTTCTAATTTTTAAATTGGTAACTTTATTTCTGTGACTTGCATCTTCTAGACCCCGAAGATGTGGTTGAGTTTGTGGAGGAAGTGATTGCAGGTTTACTGTCTGATCAGGAGGTTCGAACCTTTGAAGAGGTCATTGTTCCAGTACTGGATATCTTCCAAGGGCGTGTTAAAGACTTAGATTTATGTCAGCCTCAACTGTATTTTTACTTGGATGTGCTTCTTTACTTTAGCCATCATAAAGACATTGCTAAGGTATTATTGTTTGAGTTTGTTAATAATTTAACATACAATATAGTGTATGTGTTCAATTTCTAACTAACATTTGCACATTTTAACAGGTGTTAGTGGAACATATACAACCCAAAGATCCAGCTAATGGTTTGCAGTATCAAAAAAGCTTACTAGGAACTGTGCTTAATATTTCTTGCTTGCTGAAAACTCCTGGAGTTGTAGAAGGACACCATTATTTTCTCAACCCATCTCGCTCCAGTGCTCAGGAGACTAAGGTTCAAGAGGCAAACATACACCAGGTATATGTGATTCGACAAGCTGAGAGTTCCCTTTTTGGTTCTGAGAGTAACTTTGTATGCCTCTTATTTGCAGTTTATGGGACAGTTTTATGATAAACTGCATCAAGTTTTTAAAAATCTTCTCCAACGACCAGGTGAGACACGCCACTTGCTGCTCACCTGGTTGGGGAATTGTCTTCAGGCCAATGCTGGCAGAGCAAAGATATGGGCCAATCAGATGCCAGAGCTCTTTTTTCAGATGTATGCTTCAGATGCATTTTTCTTAAACTTGGGTGCAGTAATGATGAAACTTTGCCAACCATTTTGTAAGCCACACTCACCAAAACTGCTGACTTTCAACCCAACTTATTGTGCTCTCAAAGAGCTGAGTGAAGAAGATCGTTGCAATCGAAATGTTCATGCAAGGGGTTTGTATATCAAAAACATTGTTGTGAGCTTTAATTGTACGTAGTAATGTGCTCTTTTTTCAGTACATATATTCTTCTCATTTGTGTTAGGTCTTGACAAGGAAACCTGTCTGATCCCCGCACCTTCACAGCAGCTGGTGGAGCCAGCACAGTCATATAGTCTACTGACAGAAAACCTCATTCTTACACAACTCACATTGCACCTCGGCTTTCACAGGTTTGAAATACAATGCACTATTATGTTTAATTGTTTATATTTGGCATTAGGATCCTGAAATTAAAGGAGCTCTCATGTCGTGTATCCATGTTAAAATTGTGTGCAGACTTCATGAGCAGATGGTAAAAATGAACCAGTCCCTCCACCGGCTTCAGGTGACATGGCAAGATGCCCAACGCACAGGCAACCCTATGTCGGAACAGCTTCTAGAGCAGTTTGAGCGTCTTATGATTGTTTATTTGTCAACCAAAGCTGCCACTACACAACCTGCCATGCTCCAATGCTGCCTTAACCTTCAAGCCTCAACAGCATCTCTGTTGGTTCAACTTGGAATAGGAAACCAAGGTCCTGAACATGCAGCTCTCAGCTTTCCGCTTCCCTCCCTCCATAACTCCACACTGTGCTACATCCCTGGTAGGTTACATGTAATAACTATTGGCATTCTCCTAAGTCCCTTATGCTGGTAAATCAGTATTTATTAAATGCTGCTTTTGTGTGCTAGAATTCTTTGCGGAGAACTTGGGAGATTTTTTCATATTTCTGCGTAGATTTGCAGATGAAGTTTTAGAAACATCTGCAGAAAATCTGGAGGAGGTTCTTAATTTCATTACTGTCTTCATGGGTAATGTAGAGAGGTACAGAACATCCTGATACTAACACTTCAGATGTCTTAAGATCCACCTCTTGGTCATACTTCTTCCAATGTTACTCTACTGTTATAGGATGAAGAATCCACACTTGAGAGCAAAATTTGCAGAGGTATTAGAGGCTGTAATGCCTCATATGGAGCCTTTGGCTGCTGGTGCTGCACAACCGATTGTGTTCTTGCGGGAAAGGCTCTTCTGCTCCTATCAACACGCAGCCCAGCTGGCAGAGGCACTCATCACTGTGTTTGTAGACATTGAATTTACTGGTAATTCTGAAGGAATAAAAATCACTCTTGAAGAATTCTGTATTATTTTTATATGTATGAATACTGTATAAATTGTTTTTCAGGGGATCCTCACCAGTTTGAACAGAAATTCAATTACCGAAGACCCATGTACCCCATCCTCAAGTACATGTGGAGCAAAGTTGGCTATAGGGAAAGCATAAAGGTAAAATCAAAGTGCATTAAAACAAACTCTTAAATATTTTCCAAACACACACACACACACACACACACACACACACACATTAAAAGTGTAATACTTGTAGTACTTGTGTGTTTCAGCATTTGGCAGACTATGCATCTGAAAATCTGGAGGCCATGAATCCTCCTCTGTTTCTCAGGTTTCTTAACTTGCTTATGAATGATGCCATCTACCTGCTTGATGAGGCAATTCAGGTTAGATCACATGGCATTCTTCTCTATAGGAAGCAATATTGGGAAGCTTCTAAAAGCATTTTAAAAGTATTCTACCCATAATTGATAGTAAGTGTAGACAACTTTTTCTTTTTTGTAGTATCTTAGCAAAATCAAAATTCTTCAGTTGGAGCGTGATCGAGGAGAGTGGGACAGCTTGTCCCCTGATGCACGGAGAGAGAAAGAATCAAGCTTGCAGATGTTTGGACAACTTGGACGTTTCCACAACATTATGTCAAATGAGACAATTGGCACACTGGCCTTCCTTACCTCAGGTTTTGCCTCCATTATGTTCTTGTTTGCACTGTACATCACATGTACAAGTATAATATTTACCTTTTTTCCATCTTTAGAAATTAAGGGCATCTTTGTGCACCCCTTCTTGGCTGAGAGAATCATTTCTATGCTTAACTACTTCCTACAGCACCTGGTGGGTCCTAAAATGGGTGCTCTTAAAGTAAAAGACTTCAGTGAGTTTGACTTTAAGCCACAGCAACTGGTTTCTGACATTTGTACCATCTATTTGAATCTGGGGTAAGTAAAAAGAAAGGTAATGTATCAGGAACTGTCTTTGCTTAAGCCAATATATTGATTTTTTATTTTTTTTTTGGTACAGTGATGAAGAGAACTTCTGTGCTTCAGTACCCAAGGATGGACGGTCTTACTCCCCTACTCTTTTCTCTCAGACAGTTAGAGTACTAAAGAAAATTAATAAGCCAGGAAATATGATTGTGGCTTTTGGACTCTTGGCAGATAAAATAAAGGTACACTATAGAACAAATGCTATACTGTCGTTGTCAGAATTTCATGGATCATTATGACTATCAACTTGAATATGTTTTAGTCACATGCTGACCGTCAACAACAAGAAGAGGAGACCTACGCTGATGCTCCAGATGAGTTTTTGGATCCAATCATGTCCACTCTGATGTTGGATCCTGTTATTCTTCCTTCATCTAATGTCACTGTAGATCGTTCTACAATAGCAAGACATCTTCTTAGGTTTGTTAGTTCTTATATTTGACTTCAATGTGCCATAGCTTCTACGGTTATGTATATTTATATAAACAATATGTTTTATTACTTGCAGTGATCAGACGGATCCCTTTAATAGAAGTCCTCTCACCATGGACCAGATTAGGCCAAATGATGAACTCAAACAACAAATCTCTCAATGGCTGGATAATCATAAGAAGAGTTCTCAGTTTGGGCAGAGTGGCTAGCCAGTTTGTCTGACGACTGTCATTTTAAAAAGTTATTATTTAGTGATTTTATTTGTTTATATTTTTGCCTCATATGGGGACAAGTCTATTATGTCATCTTTGTGGACTTCTACTTGCAGTTGTATAATGGACTATTATTTTTATTCTATGTGTAAATGCTATAGTAGTTCACTTGCTGGGGACAAACCAAACAATGCTTCTGTGATTCACCAATGATTTTATCAAAAATATAAAAAGCAAAAAGGATATTATACTACGCCTGAGTTTTTTGTGGGTTTTTTTTTTTTTCTTTAAAGCTTAACACAGATTGACTACTCAATGAAAGAATAGTACATAGCCAGAATACTATATAAGTACTATAATCATTTTGGTAACTGATGAATTAAGGAGGATTAACTCTTGAAAGTCAACATTGTTACGTTGGGGTGTTCGCATTAAGTTCATAACTGTTGCAAACTCAATTTATAGAACTTAATATTATATAACTGATTATGCTGTACAAGCCATGAATGGCAAAATTTGCAGTGAGTAAGAAAATATGGATTACAAAAGCTTTTTCTGTGTGACTGTCATTTAACCATTTGCCCAAATACCTGTTCAGTGAAATACCCATTCATCCCATTTGTCAGTTTTTGTATACCCTAAAATCTCTTCAAAAGAAAATAAATGTCTTGTTGATACATGCTTTCTAGTGCCAGTTCAAAGACAGACACTTTTCCCATAAGGAATGTATGCACCAATCTATTGAATTAGATTTCAGTATACTCAAAAGTATGAGGCTGTCCTTGTGCTGTTAGTTAATATTTGCCTTATATATAGTTTAAACAAACATAATATTTGTTATTGTAAGTCTTTTTTTCTCTTTATGGGGCATTTTAAGTGTTCATTTGCACGGTAGAGACTCAAATGACTTTGTACGTAGAACCAGCGCCACTTGGCACGCTAAAGTTTCATGGTTGACTATTAATGGAAATGTCTTTGTTTTTTTAACGATGGCTCATCTGCATCTGTAAATGTCTGAATTGAAATTATGCAAATGTATGTAATATTTCTGTTTGCGTAGTATAGAGTACGATTTGAGAAATTTCAGCATGGGGTTCATCATCTTTTGTTTATTTTTTGCATGTGTAATACTGGAAAGTATGGATGGATGGATCATAATGGTTTGAAATGTTGGCATTTTTTCCTGTGGCCAGACCCAGTGATTGCAGAGACCATAAACCAGGACAACAAATCTGTTCGAATACTTGACACTTTCAACAATATAATTCTGCCCTCCAGCTAATTTTTAAGCAAGCGATGAGGCTTTGTCCCATGAACGAAACTTACAATTACACTATGCGCACTATGTAACTTTTATGGCCAGGTATCAGTCTTTATGGAGTTGTTAATTGCTTCTGACGTGTTTAATTAGGCCCGAGCTCCAACCTGGCGTAGGGCCTATTGTGTTTGTTCAGCAGTGCGAAGTGCTGCGGGGCTGCGGGCGTGAAGCGCATGCAAACAGAGCGCGAAGCGCTCTCCCCTTTCCAAACACACTGTCACTCACATCACTCACTCATGCCCGCTGACATGGCACAGACTGGCATCGCCCGTGGCCGCGCCAGCGGCATAATTGCACTTTGTGCATCATGTCAAAAACAGAGCGTGAAGCGCTCTCCCCTTATCAAACACTCAGGGCCACTCAATAGTTGCACTCATAGCACAGACTGGCACAGATTGGCATTGCCCAGTGCCGCGATAGCGGCATAATTGTAATTGTTAACCCTGGTAAACTCCAAAAAAGTGCATTGGTTAAGTCAGAAATCGAAGGGGTCAATGACGAGCGCTTTGAGCTCCTCATTGACAATGGACCACACGGGTGCGTTACTGGACGTGAGCTCTTTCCAATGACATATAGATGTGCCACCAAGAAAATCTCAACTGCGCACAATAGCGCCCCCTAGGGAAATTGCATGGAATAGCAAAATTTTAGTTTGTCATAGACATACAAAATTCGGTACACACATTCGTCACATGGTCACGATTGAAAAAGTCAATAATGCCCCCACGCCATTTCCAATCGTGTTGCCATGGCAACAGGCCAAACATGTGTCCTTACCAATAGGACGCCTGACAAAAACTTTGCTGTAGCCAAACCAAATTTGGTACACAGGTGCATCATGGGAAAAGGAACAAAAAAGTATATTACACCGTTGCTAGGCATCACAACAGGAAGTCGGCCATATTGTATAGACCATGTGACTTTGTGGCAAAGGCGCTGTTTCCTGTCCTCGTATTTTAACGAACTTGTCCTAGGGTTTTGGACCCAGCCTCAACAGACTCATTCTGTATCATCTAGACAAGTTGGACATTAAAAGTTGTTAAAATCTTTTTAAAATATCAAATGGTCTTGCCGTGGCAACAGTGCAAATTTAGTTTTTGTGGCTCGCCATCAAATTCGACAAGTGATAACTTGCACAGAATTTGGTCGATTTCACTCAAACTTTAGTCGCTGGTGGACACTCTGACCCTGAACAGATTTATATAAGAAATTAAAAAATTGATTCAATAGCGCCCCCTAGGGAAATTCCATGGAACTGTCAAATTTTAGTTTATCGTAGACATACAAAATTCAGTCCACACGTTCGTGACCTGGTCTTTACCAAAAAAGTCAATGACACCCACATGCCCTCTCCCATCATGTTGCCATGGCAACAGGCCAAACATCTGTCCTCGCCATTAGGGCATCTGACAAAAACTTTGCTGTAGCCAAACCAAATTTGGTACACAGATGCATCATGGGAATTGGAACAAAAAAGTATATTACACCGTTGCTAGGCAACCAACAGGAAGTCAGCCAAATTGGATAGGCCGTGTGACGAGGTGGTGAAGGCACATTTTTAAAACTTTAGGGTTAAGTTAAGTTTCGGTTAGGGGTAGGGTTAAATCTGCAATTAGGGTTGTGTCTAGGGTTAGAGAAGGCCTAGAGTTAGGGCTAGGGTCAAGGTTAGGCCTAGGGTTGGGGCTTCGGTTAGGGTTAGAAGTTCAAGTAGGGTTAGGGGATGGTGTGAGGGTTAGAGTTAATTTAGGAGTAAAGGCTAAAGCTAAGGTGCGTTTGTAGGGCAGGGCGAAGTGTGACTCGGGGCGGCACAGTCTTGGGGGCGGTGTGGCGGGGGCGTGGCGTAGGATCTAGGAGGGCCGATCAACGCCGCTTGCGGCTATATTTGATCTTGTATCTATTCAGTTGTAGGTGTACTGAAAAGCATTGTTGCAATGCTGAGTGTTCACTTCTTCACAGACCTTCCTTGTGTTGCCAAAAAAAACTTAATGCCATACTGTGGAATATTCCAGGCAAAGAACAACACCTCTATGAAAATAGATGGGGGACCCTCTCTCCAAAGGTTAGCCTATACTCAGAGCACATTTAAGAATAATAATGATCAAACATTAATGTTAAGATAGGAAAAAAAAATATTTTGAACGCTAAAATGAACAGGCTTAAACTTACAAATATAACTTAACTTATTTAATTTTTTTCAAAGCAGGCACTTTTTGCTCTATGAACCAACCAAGCCAAATAAGAAACATCATCTTAATAACTCGAATCAAGTTGGGAATGGATTCCCGGGCAAAGACCCCAGAACCTGTAAGCGACTGACGAGACGCGGAGAAAATTGTCGGTCGGGGTTTCTATGTTCCGCCCCGCAACATGCATTACGCAGTACGGCCAGTGAGAGCGCAGCGCTGCGGTCGGGGTTGTTTATGTGGAGTGCTGGGTTAGGGTTCCGCCCACCGAGGTATCTCTGATCGCAGGGCAGACAGGCAGAGTGTAAAATGGCGCACAGCTGTCGGTGGCGGTTCCCCGCTCGGCCCGGGGGGAGCAGCAACTCCGGTACCGGGAGGAAAGCGGGCCGAATCAGAGTTACTGCCTCTCTGCAGAGTGTTTCGGGAGCCCATCAAAACGCAGCGGGGCTTGGACCTGGCTTTGACGCTGCACTACAAGTCTCCTCGGTTATCAGAAGCAATCTGCAGAAATTTCGGGATGTTTTGGGAGAATCGAGTGACTCTAGCAGTGGAGAGGTGAGCAAAAGATGGGACCTTACGAGTCCTGTTGTATTCTGATGTATGGTTTCTCCAACCAGGCTTAACTTCATGGAGCAGCATACTTGGTCACATTTCATCTCCCTCAAAATTGTGAGGCTACTGAAAAAATAAACTTCCCTACGAAGATGAGTTCTGTGTGTGGCTGTGGCAACGACAATATGGATTCTAATATAATTTGTCACAGTGTAAGCCATGTAGCCTAAGATAGTCCTTATGCAAAGTTTGCGTGCACCACTGTGGCGTTATGACAGGCTAATAGTACACTCAACGTCTGGATGAATGGTCCAGGCTAACACCACATTGTTGGCCAAGTCAAAACAATAAGTGGGTGTTAAAATGCACTATAGGCTACTACAATACATGCAGACCATTTATTTCACTTAAACAGTATCAGCAGTGTGGCCAAATTGTAACAGAAATTCCGTTAAGTCACTTGACATAACATAACGTAACCTACGTTTGAGTAAGTTAGCAATGGGTAAAGTTAGTCTTTCCGGCATCAACGTTAAACACATTTAACTATGTACAATATGACCCGAGACAATGCATGTGTTATTACACAGGAGCTAGTAGGCTTTTAATAACAAGACTTACTATTGCTACTTATCCTGAGGGGGCTGTGTAGTTGTGGTTACTAACGAGCTAGCGTGAACTTAGCGCTTGTCTCTGAGAATTGGTACATCATCAGTTTCATTTGATTATTGGTACAATTATTTAAAAGAAATACACATTTACTATCCCTGTTACTAAGTAACAATTGAATTACGCACTGTTTACAATTGTAAGTCATATTTTATTAGTGAACGTGCGCCAAAATAGCTGACCCGTTAGCTCTCTGGCTAGCTGTCCTCTCATCTCAGCTAGAACTAACGGCAATATTTTTCTCTTGAAATCAGTGCTCAGGTGGCTACTATGGTTTGGTCTGGTTTGCATGTTTACCCTTGACTCACAAATTGCTGCAACACAGTTCAGCATCGCATCTTACTCTGCCCGTAAGAGCTCATGCACATGAGTACATTATCTCCATTGCTGTTTCAGGTTAGCTAACAGTTACAATGCTACGCACTACTACGCCACGCTAGCCATTGGGGCTACTGCTGATGCATAGGAAAATGGGAGGTGGACATGTTTTCCCCTTCTCTACCCAGACCGAGTGTAGTACCAAACCAGGGGCTCTATGATTGACACACTAAAATCCAAATGCTTTTAGCTACTGCGTTTGGTATATGGTAAAGATAACTACGAAAAGAGTTTTGATTGAGGTTCTGAGTGAATTGCGCAGTTTGAACGGAGCTAACTACATGCTGAAGTGACAGTGCGCATGCAGGGCTGGCTACAATAACAACGAGCCCCTTCTCGAGAACCGTGTGATGTGGGGGTGTGTTCGCCTCAGCAAACGACCATCTTCCCTCATGATGAACGCACCATGCGCTCATTGCAGTGGGAGTTCACCGTTTGCAGGGATATTTACTTCCGTCGTCTGAATCATGCATGTTCAAACATGAACATTGAGT
>KN491242.1:33384-45500 GCA_000787155.1 Scartelaos histophorus | reverse complement strand
TTATAACTTATTAGTATTACCAAACAGTGTATATCTATTTACTTTATTTTCCCGTTTGAATAATGTTAAAATAAATTGTTGGTTTAATAAAAACACAAATAAACAACAAGCAAATGGTTTTACATGTTGTTCCCAAACTATACTGAAAATGAACCGAGCCGTGACCTCAAAACCGAGGTACATACCGAACCGAGTTTTGTGTAACGTTACACCCCTCGTATTTACACATCCCTATTGATATCAGCATACGCATTCTTTGGGGTTACTGGCAACTTAAATTATGTCTAGACAATGTACTGCTGTTTATAAGAGTAGAAAACATGAGAGAAGCTGAAGTTTTATTAAAGCTTCTAAATATTTTAAAACAGTTATACAATTGTAATATGAACATTTATAGTCAGTGGAGAACATTGAGAGTGCATACAAAATTAAAACTTTCTTGAAATAACTTTTATAAAACCAAAGAAAAGGAGGATATTACACGCGCACATTAGCCAATTTCAACTATGCCCAACTTCCTGGACACTCTTCTGTACTGGACACTGTCGAGAGGAATAATTCATCTGAAATCTTTTAAGTTGCACTGTCACTTCTTTGTGCCCAAGAACAAATCAGAAACATTGTGTTCCTGTCCAGAACAAAACAGCAGCGCAGGTCTGTGCCTGTGGTGGATGTTTATGAGAAAGTCCCTGGGAGATTTACCCTGAGCTCCAGAGAAAGTGGAATGATTGTGAGGGCTTTTGCTCTCCTCTGTGGGACTCCTCAGGTCAGTGAGTCTGTGCAGCTCCACTGTACCTGCTCTGCTTCTGAAATCACCACAGGACCTGACATGAAAGGTTATGAGGACTACATATACTACAACCATGTAAGGATGGTGTAGGTGAGGAGTACAGACAAACATGTAAAGATAGTACAGGTGATATTATTGTAAAGTCAATGAGCTTGCCCACTGCAACAAACTTTAAGATACAGGATATTGCCTGTGCTATTGCTTATTGTTATGTTGCCTATTCATTATCATTATCTACAATAAAGAACCACAGGCCTTCTTAAAGAGGTTAAATTCCTTTTAGTCTATTTCACATTCTAAATGAGCATCATTCTCATGCACACTTTAAATAGGAGTAACTTAATAACTTGTGCATAACTTAATAACCTGTGTATATTAAATAATATCTAAGATCCCAGTTGTCCACAGCACACTTCTCAGACTTTTGTTCATTCCCAGCATCAGCACCATGGACAGCAGCTGGAGCTGCAGTTATTAAGGTCCTGTGGTTCTCAGGCTGAAGTCCACTGTGCACTGTAATGGCTCAGCTTGATAACTGAAAAGACGGAGGAAATCAGTAAGTTACTGAGAGGTTGGCAGTTCAATCCCAGCTCCTTCTTTGGGGCTGGAAGCATAATAGACTCTTTAGGGGGGTACTTGTTGGATTCTGAGCCTGTTTAGTCCTGATGTAGACTTTGTTTGTTGTTGTTTTAATCCAGGTTTAGTTCCTGTATAGTCCATGTTTATTTCCATGTTTAGTCTCATTTTAATCCTTGTTGTGTATGTGTTCTGTAAGTGTGAACACACCCTAACTTGAAGTACAAATGCTATATTGGTCCTGAAAATAATAACAGTGCTTTTAGAAGTCATTTTACACTCATCTAGGAGCCTTTAAAAACACATTGTAAACTATTTGGTTTGTTGCAGTGAAGGTTGTGGACATTGTAATGCTTGTGGGAAGAGGCTGAGGATGACAATAAATCACACACTGATTCAGACTAAAACCGTGGAAGTGCAAGAGCAGTTATCCATCCTCCCCTTCACCTGCAGGTAAACTTACCAGATGAGCTCTTTACAAGTGTGATACGTCATTACTGCATAGACACTTCACATTTGACAATCTAACACACTCACTACAACAAGTGAAAGGACACATTAAACACCTCCAGAGTAACTATCTAAAACACAAAGAAACACTAGTGTAGTCTAGTAAATTAAGTAAAGTAATCACATATAGTACATTGGCAATACTTCAGCTACATAACCGATAATATTTTACTTACTGCTGCTATCACTGTGTACTACATAGGAATACTACTGCAAATTTCTAAAGATGCTTCTATTACAACTATTACCATTACAGTGATTTTCAGTTGCTTTGGCACCATTTTTGGCACATTTTTTCTCAAAGCTTTTAATGCATTCCTCAAAACAATTCATAACGTCGAAACCTGCAGAGCTCTGCCCACCATTTATGGAATGACCATCAGAATGCTTCACTGTGTTTTCAGATTATTCACAGACCAAATATATGAGGCTTGAAACAGGAGTTGTAATATCATTTATGGACACCATTTTACCATTTTCACTCTCAATTGATCAGTGCAAATGACTCATCTGTGAGGCATTCTCTATTGGATTCCATACAATTCTCTCTCAGTTAGACAGGAAAAGAACAAAGCCCAGGACCCTTCCATGTTGTTTGGGTGGGTTTTCCTCCAGGGACTCCCCCATCAACTCAAAAACATGCACCATAGGTAAAATCCTCTAGCCAAGGTAGTCCTGACCAAGCTTAGCAACAAGATCATGGAGGTGGGTCCCTGGGCCCCATGTGCTGCCCACTGCTCCTGAAAGGATAGGTTAAATAAAGAGGATGATTTCCCATGTGGACAATAAAGTAGTACAAAACAAAAAACAAAAAGAGCACCTTGCTGTAGGATAAGCCCACTGTGCATATTTGCCTGTGTCAATAAGAATATATGTTTAATATGTTTTATGCAAGTACGTATGTGTTTTTTACCAGTGTATATCTCATATAGCCTATAAATTTGAAAAATGCCAATGTCGATTGGTTAAATAATTTTGGTTCCAAAATAACTGTGGTTCCAAACAGTAAGGTAATAGCTGAGAGCCCCTAATACATTCCGAACAAAATCTAATGGCAGTGCAAGAAATAGCAGAAACAGCAGACAACTGTACAAAATCATCTGAAATAATGCACCAAAGCATCTGCTCTTAGGAAAAACAAACAAGAAAATGGCCTAATTATTTAGAAAAGGAACTGAAGGATTTGAAGGTTGAACAACACTTATGAAATTTTCAGTTCTGATCAGAAAAATGTTCCAGAGCAACTGAGAAAAGCTGTATTGTGAGTGCAGTGCCTTCATCAGATCAGATATGAAAGGGGTTTGGATGCTTTCTTTTAAGCACCCAGTGTACTGTATACTGGCAAGTGTTTAAGAGAGCTACGTACAGAGTCTGAGTAAAGAACAGCTTTAACACTCAAATGAAAATCTGCTGCTGGTTACGTTCCAGTTCTACAGTTTTCACCAATAAACTCCATTATTAACAAGAGAACAAACGAAATGTAAAATAATGAAAAAGGTGGTGGTTTGTGGTGAAGAAAGCATATAACATACATCAGAAAATAGTGTAACATGAGCCCTATACAGAATCAAACTCAGTTGAAAACGCTGACAATTATTTACAGCTTGTACTGTCTCAATTATGGCCTTTAGCCCCCATCTGTCAGATCCTGAAGCTACATGAAAGTGAGCGGGTCCTGACAGACAATTCGTACATTCACACACACATATAAACTCACACACACACACACGCTCCTTCCTTTCATACACACCTCTCATCTTCGCAGTCCTTCTCCACCCTCACACACACATCTCTCACGCCGCGTATGAAGACGTTGGCAGTTTCTCCTCCCTTCTCCGTTTCTGACAAGGCGTTGAGTCAGGTTTAAACATTTCTTGACTCTTTACATCCAGGCTTACACAATGGGCTCAAGCTCGGCTCTTATGTCTCCGCGAGAATAATGTATGAAAAATGGGAATCCCTCTTGATCCCACACAGTGCCCATTTGTTTTGTTAATGCATCGCAATCCAGCTCTGCCTCTACGCTGCAGTGAAGGGAATAAAACAGCCATCTGAACACTGAGCGCTGGTGTTATGCTACAAAGTGGATGTCTGTACTTTATGTGGGGCTGCTAGGAGACGTTATGAGGATTTAACAGTCACAGAGAAGAGGAGGTGGAGGATTGTAACGAGGATATCCGTTCAAAGATGAATCAGTGCAAAATACAACTAACTTCTAATCCTAGAAATATAACAAACAACAGTACAATAAAGTAACATACTGTGGCTAATCTTGTATCAGTCTGAACATACATCAAAATCTGCGCTCAAGAGAGAATAGAAGTAGAGTAAGTATAAAGAGGCATACAGTACTTTTTGGAAATACTAAAATATGAAATTTGATTTTAAGGTCTTAATTTACGCATATGGACTCTGGTGAACCTTAAGCCATGCTAGTAGTAGTTAGGTGTAGTTTTTTTTTTTCTTCATTTACAGATTTTTGAGTAATCCTGCATTATTAGTCTGTCTACATCTCCAATCTCAAAAATGCTCTGTTCCACCTTGTGATGTCACGAAGTGGTAGTTTTTCCAAGTTAACGGCTACGCTTTATCTTTTGTTCAGTAGATGTTGGCAGTTCCAGGGCTTAAAATATCCAAATGACTCTAGTGAAGGTGTATGGAGTTTATAAACAGCGTTGAGCAATTTCTGTATTACCACGTAGCATCACAAGGTGGAATGGGATGTTTTCTGTTCCTAAATATGCAGGATTTGTGTTTGAAACAAGCGTGAATAAAACAAAATGCAAATTATAACATAGATCAGAAAATAGAATAACATGGGCCCTTTAATATTTGAATGTTTCAGCTGAAAGACGAATAAATAAGACAGAAGTTTTGATACGTATCTTAAGCTTGATGATGCAATAAATAAACTAAAAGCTCAAAGTAGTAACTGCGACTTTAACTCCAGCAAAAGTATCACTCGTACTTAAAACGTTATTGCAGATAAAGAAACAGAAATATATAATGTGACCAAAACTACTCTGGAAAGTATAATTTCATAGGAAGCAATTAAATACCCACCCACTGACTAGAAAGCCACTGAACTCAAATGCTTAATAATACCACGCTGAGCCATATTATCTGGAATTAGAAAAGAGGTGGAAATGATGAATACGTGATTTAAAGATGCATTGTGTAATTTTTATATATACTTTTCTCTATGGGAATGTTATTGCTTTGTCTGAAATGTGTCACAGTTTGGTATTAAAGCTTTCTATCTTCTGTGTCTGTTTTTAAATGCATTTTTGAGCTATTAAATCACCTGTAATTGCATAAAAGTCAGATCTGTTTAACGTCATATTATTGAACATTTCAGGCAGAGAAATGACATGTCCAGAGAAAGAAGAAAGTGACATATTAACTATTCTAATGTAGCAAACAGAATTCACATAAATCTGGTGTAGTCGACATATTGTGAGCAGATCATTTCCCCAATAATACTTCAACCAAAGGAATCCAAGAGCGTCTCCGAGATGTATGCTGGCACTCGTCGTGTTTGTTTTCCCGACCAATATGGCCGATAGAACACACAGTCATGTGACATCTGTTTTATATGAAAATAACCTGGCGCACTGCCTTAAGGAGGAAATCAGTGTGCACTTCATTTTTTTCACGTTATAATACAAGTACCTAGTGGAGTGAGCTTTAGGAGTGCACAGCAGAGGGGTCAAAGCGAAGGTTAAATTCTAAGAGCTTTTCCCACCTAGGAGGATTTTTTTTTTAACCAAAAGCTCAAGATAATACTGTATAATAAATATTTGAGAGAGATTACATCAGTTTTAGCTTCCCTATATAGCCAGCTGACAGCCATGTAAGAGACAGGCTTTGTTCCAGCGTGCGCTCTTTTTCAATCTAAATAATTCTCCAGTTTTCTTCAGTACATACAGTCTGTTTAAAATGTATACACCCACTGCTCCTGTGTTCGCTCAGAGAGTTCTCTGATGTGAAGTCAGAGGAGCTATTCTGAAGTGTGTGACAAGCACAACAAAAGAAAGTATAAAAAAGTAATAAAACAAAGTATATCTATTTCATCTGCCCAAGATTACGGGTGAAAAGGTGTTTTGGCAGAGTGGTTAGCTCTCTGCTCACAGTGCGCTGATGGTGGTCCAGGACACTGCCTCCCGTGGTGAAAGAATGCCTGCTTGAATAGTTTCTTGATGGAGTTTATTATCTGGATGTCCAATACTCACCCCCCTCATTCCAAAGCTACAGGGGTCCAAATAATTATATATTTTTGAATATTATGTCCAGCCCAGAAGCACATTGCCATTATAAGACAGCACAGTGATGGTCCTTTTCAAGGGTAAATGCATTTTATAGCTCAATAAATCCAGTTTGCTCATGTGTTCTCCACTGACGCACTGTGGTTGACTTTTTGTCCTGCTGAGACTGCTATGTTGCCTATGTATTTAAATGAATGTTATAAGACACGTACTTGCTCTCAGTATAGCCCTGTCCTTTGTGTTAGACCATTAAAAGTCCAAATTCCTCTTTAAAAATAATTGCTCTTCTATTTTTAAACCACACCTGAAGGCACATTTTCTGTCCTCTCTTCCTCCTGATTGGCCGCACATGCACACACAGCACACGCAGTTTTATGCTGTGCAGCTTTAGTTTAAACTCTATTGGAGATTGTGCAGTTCCCAAACAGTTACAGCAGCATCACACTTGAGTTTAAACTCTCTATTGGAGTGTGTATAGCTCCCCAGCAGCAGTAGCACCCCTGAACGTCATCGGCCTGGGAAACGCTGACGGACTGAAAAAGCCGCTGAGTCATTCCTAATGAAGATCAGGAAGCTTTCCCTCTTTTCCCCGATCCCTCCATCATCGGAATAACAAGCACACTGCTGGCAGACACAGCACAGGCCAATCCCAATGCAAACTTACCACTGCAGCAGCAGCTGTCAAAAACGCACACAGCGTCGGCAAATACAATGCAGGACTGGAGCTCATTTTGGGTCTCCACACTTCACCTTTACTTTGTTTTACTGGGGTTATGTAAATACATTTGAATAATGTGCAACAGTTACCCCCAGGCCTTCTTTTAAAAACATGATTTTTTTAAAGAAGGCCTGGGGGAACTTTTTTTCTCTTTCAAAAGGCCACGTATATTTAAGTAATATTGTATTTTACCATATGCAATATTAAACTTGGAGATTGTTTTCAATCCAAACCCTCTACCAAATGCGATTTCAGTTTAAGTCTCACCTCTGTGTTTATGGAATATCGCAAGTGTACAACAACAAAAAAAATGTATTTTTGCAAAGCACATATTTATTGGCACAGTTTGTATTTGTTTGTTTTTCTTGCAAAGCCTTTCGGCTACTTACTTTTTCCAGAAATGTTAATGATTTTCAGGTGAGTGTCATGAAACTCCATACAGTTTTCAGCCAACAGGATAGGTCAGGAAAGAAGTTAAATATTTAAAGCACACACTCAACATTTTGGCTTAGAGATCATATTGCCTCCATTTCAATTTGCCAAAAACCTAAAGGGGAGAGACCCACACAACTCAACTTGCCAGATGCTGAGCTGGATGAGAGTTGCTCTTGTTACACCTCATCAACTATGTCTTTAAAGGTCCTATATCACGCACATTTGACTCTTGTTAGCTTTAAGCTATGTTAGAATGTTGTTACCTCACCAAAAACATACCCGGAGACATGTTTGACTAATCCTTCATTATTAGACTGTTTACATCTCCAAAGCTCAAAATGCTTGTGATTTCATGAACTGGTTTTCAAATTAACCACTATCTTTAACCTTTTGTTCAGTAGAGATGAACAATTCCAGTGCTGAAATCATCCATGTATTACCACATGACATCACAAGGTGGAACGCAGTGTTTTCTGCTTGAGAGAAGAAGAACTCAGCCTAAATACGCAAGGTTTTTGTGTTAAACATGTGTGAATGAAACAAAACAAAACTTCAGGTAGGTTTTTGAGGAGGAAACAACATAATAACATATCAGAAAATACTGTAATTTGAAGCCTTTAATTTAAAATAGGCACATAAGAATCTTTTTATAAAACACAACTGCTCAGTCTTATCTCAGATGTGAAACAAAGTGCTCTATTACACCTACAGTTTCAAGGAAGTAGACTGAGCATCACAGCTATCCCTTTATAAATGAAAACCCTAATGTCATTTCATTTCTTTGTGAACACTTTGCGGTGAAGGCCAATGTGACTTTAAAGCGCTCGCGGAGGAAAAGGGGGGGGGAAGTTGATGGAAGTTTCATTCGGGGGAGAGATTATCTTGTTTGATAGTGCCAGAGAAAGGAGTCACTGGTTGAAGGCATCAGATTAGGAGCTGTAATGAATGCGCTCTAATCTGGGCACACGGTGTTGATCTGGTTATGTGTTTGTTTCCCCTCACACCTGCTTTGACGCGCCGTACCGCCACGGCCCCGCTCTTCATTAGCCATGCGCCACTTGCTGCGCGCTAATGCATGGCCCCTGCTCATGTCCATGCCTTATTATGTCTGTGTCTATGTGTCATTAAAGTGTATATACGCCAGGTTAGACTCATTTAAAGTGCCCATATAATACTATTTTCTGGTTATAATGTTGTTTCCTCATTAAAAACATACCTGAGGCAGCATTTTGTTTAATTCACACAGGTTTAACACAAAAACCCTGCATATTTAAGCTGAGTTCTCCTCAGATAGAAAATTATTCCACCTTGTGATGTCATGAAGTAATACAGGAAGTGGATGGAATTGCAAATCTTCTCAAACAAAAGGTAAAAGGTCCCTGTTAACTTGAAACTACCATTATCATACCATATCATATCTTACCATTATTACCATTGCAGTACAAGGTGGAAGACAAAATTTTAGCTTTGGAGATGGAGACAAACTCATAATAAATGGTTAGTCAAAGGGTGAATTAAATAAAACACAACTCTGAGTATGTTTTTGATGAAGTAATAGAATTCTAACAAGGCTTAAAACTTAAACAAGAATCTATTTTGTGTAATATTAGACATATTTTTCCCTTAAACATGTGAAAAATAGCCTTAAACTGGGCTTACACTGTTTGATTTCCATGTTGTTTTTGACCCAAATTTTAGTTGCATGACATTTTTTTTCATACAGGAGTTTATGAGTTGCAAATATCTGCTAATGATGAGCGCAAGACTGTCAGACATGTTTGATATTTGTGCCGAGTCGTAGGATCCGAGCGCCGCTGAGGCCAATGGAGCTCTTGATCAAGTAAACTCCATCTGCAGGTGGACGTACAGACAGCGCCGGTGGACTGGAGCGAGCACAAAGGTGAGCCGAACCAATAAACCTCTGACACGTTTTCTGAATTACTTGCCCTCACGCAGTAGACCAAGCCGTGCTGAAGTTAACAGTGCCTAATTGTTTGCTTAAGTATTTCTATGTTTTGGGAGTTTACTGTATGGAAACATAGTAGGGTCACACTCCACTTCTGGCATCATGAGCTTCGTGTCAGATCTTGGTTGACATTTTTTTTTGTAGTGAGATATTCAATTTTATGGTATGGTTTGCTTTTATTTGTATATTTGAGACATTGCACAATAGCATATTAATGAAGAGAAAAGTCAGGAGAGATACTGATGCCAGGTTATAGCATGAATGCTAATTTACACCTGTAGTCCCTGAGCAGGTTGGTGGGAATACTGAAAATTCAGATTAATTCTTATTGTTTTTAGATACATTTATCGAAAAACAAAACAAAACCAAAACAGACATTACTATGGTCACATCATTCAAATACCCATAGCTATACAAAACAGCACGTTCTCACTATTACCCATAGCCTCTCCCCAGTCCAACAAAACTCAAAATATGCACATACGCTTCTACACATATTTAATTTTGAACATTTAGATACTCATAATACACTTCCATAATGTGCACAGACTTGTACAGATAACAGCCACTTCTTTGTCAAACGTGCAAACATTTGAAAACCTGCCTAAGTTCGAATTGAAAGTTGGCAAATGCCTTCAGTGACTCAGAGCGAGCAAAAGGCTGATTCGGTGATGGCGCTCTTACACTGGGGACACTGCACTCTCTTCTGAGGATGAGCGTGATACTCCAGATGTTTTTTCTGAGTTCAGTGAGACAAAAACCTTTCAGAGGACTCACAGTACCATGAAGGATTTTGAAAAGCACACATTATATTTAGCAAGAACAGGACATTGGCAATACTGTTGAGGTGAATTTTAGAACTTGCTGTTACTTTTTGTTCTTTACTTTGTTATCCGCAAACTGCCTTATGGAAAGCTACGATAAATATTTGCGGCAGATACCATTCCACGTAATCACTGATGGGACTTTTGGCTCGTTTATGGGATTCAAATCTTTTCGAGACGTTAATTTCTAAGAACCGTTCAAAAGACTGGTTCTTTCTATATTTATGGATATGAAAAATGTGAGCGCTCATTTTAACTACAAAAAATCTGGGACCGGGAGTGTGTTTACTCATTGAAATCATGCATAATTTAAATAAAATGCTGCACTACAATAAAAATAATGAAAAAAACTACCTATTATTATGATGTCAAACTAGCTGTTATTTTTTTTGGCACAAAGCTCTCACTTGTATTGTGTACTCTACTTCTGTGCTGATTTTTGTTTTGGCTCAGCGTTTATCAGTATAAAATTGCATAAAAACGAGAATGAAAAAAAAAAGATTCAAGTTAAAGATGCACTATATGTTTTTAGCTGGAGGTTTGTCACCTTTTTGTTTCTATGAATATGTCACTGCTCTGCCTGGAATGTTCCAGAGTATGATATTAAACAGCTCTACTTTATTCAAATCAAATCCCGAGTGTTTTTATAGCTCAAAAGTACATAGAAAAAAGGCATTCTTACTTTACTCTTCTTCTAGTTCTACTTCTACTTCACTTCTACTTCACTCAAAAATACCAAAAAACATTCTGACTGTGAATGGAGTTGCCTTTCCAGTTTCCACAGATCTGACTTGTAATGTGGTCTGGTTTGGTCTCTATGAAGATAAAAAGGTTTAATGCCATATTTTATAGACGAAGCAATATCATCTCCATGGAGACAAGCATTTGACAGACAAGTTATACAATGCATCTTTAAGGAAGAAAGAAGAAGAAATACTTTGAAATACACAAATACTGGTTTTATGTAATTTACCATATTTTTCAGACTATAAGGTGCATCTAAAATCATAAAATGTTCTCAAAAATCAAAAGTGGCCTTATGTATGACCTTTTACGTTGTCCACATTACGGCTAATAACGTATTACTCCGCAAGTCAGGAGGAGTAATATGTTGGCGACATATAGGGCAACATACCGGTAGTTCTGCCGTGTGCTGTACAAGGACCCAAAATGCCACGATTACGATGCAGATTTCAGGTTTTGTATTTTTGTGTTAAAACTGAACAATGTTGAGAGGGATCCGGGCACGTTTGATGCCCAAATCACCCAACTGTTAAACTTGTCTTTTTGTGTTAGCTACAACTGAGAGTTATTGTAAATTGCCTGAATAAAGTTCGATTTATCCGACACGCGTTTTGTTTCGCTTATTGCGCCTTATAATCTGATGCGCCTTATGTGTGGACACAACTGACATATTAGTTGATACTGCGCTTTATAATCCGGTGCACTTTATAGCCCGAAAAATACGGTATGTGCTCTAATAATATCGTTTCCTCATCACAGACATACCTGGAGTTGTGTTTTGTTTCATTCACACTTTTAACCCACAAATCCTGCACATTTCGGTTTAGTTCTTCTCTAGGATGTCACGTGGTAACACAGAAAGTGCTCAACTGTGTTTTTAAACTCCAGACACCTCTAGAATCGAGGTAAAAAATAGCTATTACTGCAGGATGATATAAAGTGGAGTGGGGCATTTTGAGGTTTGGAGAAGGACAACACCAGGTATGTTTTTGAGGAGGTAACAATATAACATGACTCAAATTTTACAGAAGTCAATTTTGTGTACATAGGGTCTTTAAATACTCAACACTCAGCGATGTCTCCCGTGTCTCCTCAAACTCCGCCTGCCCCTGACCTTTGTGTGCAGCTCTCGTGACACACAGCAGCCTGGTCACAGTGCACTGATGGATGGCGTTATTACCTGAAGCTTTTAAGCGCCTGAAAGGTGCTTAAGAGAACAAACATGGCTGACTCCTTTGTTCTTTATCACTGGGGAGCGCACACACGCACACGTCAAATACTCACGCGC
>KN491242.1:21170-33329 GCA_000787155.1 Scartelaos histophorus | reverse complement strand
CACACACACACACACACACACACACACACACACACACACACACACACACACACACACACACACACACACACACACACACACACAGCCCAACATGGATGGACACAGCATTGACATATTATTCATTCTTGGAAAACATTAGCATTTAGCCAGCGCCGAGACAATGTTTTGTTTGCAGCTCTTCCCCTGCTTTACGCTCTCACCTGTGAAAATTATTCATTAATGATTTATTGAGACTCCGCTATCCGAGCCGGAGAAATGCGCCGTTGCGTTTGTAGCAGTGAGATAACAGTCACACACATATACAGAACATACACTTTTAATGTATTTGTTGTTACCGGATTGAAGGCGAGCCATTTTCAGGCACTCCGGATGACCTTGTGTTGTTGCTGCACACTGTAAATAAGATCGGGGGAGGAAATAAGTTGCGCCTCGATTGCTCCTGGAAAAAAGGGGGTGAGCTGGAATATCATTTCAGCGGCAGATTCAGTCCGTCTCTTGGTATTAGAGGTTTTCATCTTCTCTAATTCTTTCACTTTTGTGGGTTGTTTTGTCATTATTCATTTATAAGGTGCCTTTCCAAACAGTGAGAAAGTCTTTGGCTATTGTGATGCAAAAGGGATCAAAGAACATTTACCCCTTTGAATGGTCTGGGGGCTTTAAACCACTGTTGTGAGCCTTGACTGAAAGTTCTTTTTTAATACTTAAGGTGCACTGTGTAACTTGTTAGTCCTGGGTCTTGCTTATCCATAAGTATGATATTGCTTTGCCTTGAATGTTCGACAGTATGACATTAAACTTATCTTATTAACGCAAAAGTAACTCAGCTCGTATAGTGAGTGTTTGCCCGCTGATCCGAAACATCATTGTCTGAGCGGTCAGATCCGCTGACCCACAGGTTGGTGGCGTGATTCCAGTTCCCACAAATTAATGCTGCCGTTGTGTCCTTGGGTAAGACACAACGCAAGTGTTTGTGTACACTGGTGTATGACTCTGTGAGTGAATGGATAAGATAAGATATGCCTTTATTAGCCCGACAGTGGAGAAATTTCAGTGTTGCAACGCACAGTTCAAGAACAGTAGGAAAATTATTCAATTATTTTTTTTTTTGTATAGCCCAAAATCATAACAACAGTTATCTCGGCGTTATTTGTGTATAGCCCAAAATCATAACAACAGTTATCTCGGCGTGCTTCACAAAATTGTTAAATTAGCAAAGAAAAATGTCAGAGAATGAGCAGAACAAGAAAAATAAATAAATAAATAATACTAATAATAATTAGTAATTAATTAATAATTCAAAAATACAGAATGTCCAACAACAAGCAGGCAGATGGATAATTGTCCCAGCATCTCCTGTCCTTAGACCCTCCTTCTTCGGCAAGGAAAAACTCCAAAAAAAAAAAACCCAGTGGGAAAAAACCGAGAAACCTCAGGGAGAACCACAGTGAAGGAGAGATCCACTCCCATGGACGGACAGGCATAGATGGCCAGGACGTATCCACTGCCAAAAAGATTGATAACATGCAATAAAACAAGATATACATAATGGCCTATGAATAGAAAAAATAATAATAGTGAGTGGTTCCTTGATGTAAAGTAGTTTAATTGCCCTGAAGATAGAAAAGAGCTGTATAAAAATGTGACCATGACCATTTACCATTATCATATTGATCCCATAACAGGTATTTTTATTAGTCTGACAAACCTTGGGAGACATGCATTCTTACTGTGGCTGGGCGTCCTTGTCCACAGAGCTGACCTTTAACTTCCTTTGGTGTTGTTACTTGCTTGTCTCCATGGAGTTAGAACATTGAGCTAAAGCAGCGGCAATAAGATCCCAGTGTGAACAAGCGGGAAAATTACAGTGCACCTTTATATTTAAAAATACAGTTATACTAAGTGATGATTCAGGACTCTTTTCTGGATCGCTTTTGGCCGTCTAGCCTTTGGTAATCATGATATATTGTTTTCAACATCTCTGCTTTCCTGTCTTTCCCTCTTCTATTTCCCTCTTCTCCATTTTTGCTGATTGCTTTGCGCCATTAATATTTCATGCGTAATGTCTCTTTTGGATAGCCGGAGCATGTGCGTATACAGTATGTCAGTGTGTGCGCTTAGCTGTTGCCGCAGTATCAAATTGTGCCTTCACAGCTGTGGGCCAGTCGAAACTCTGGTGTTTATCCGTCTGTCTACCTCTCAACCTTCAACCTCTCCTTGTGTTCTCTCTCTTCGTCTCCTCACACAGGGGCATTTCATGTGTTTCTTTGCGGTGCGTGGTCTTCCTCATACTTCCCTCTCTCTCTCCTTCTTTCTTCCTCTCGCTCTCTCTCTCTCTCCATCTCTCCCCTAGAGCGACCCCCTTTTTCCTTTCTCGAGCATTACTTTCAATCTCAGTGACTCACTCCACTTGTTTTCATCTTTTAACCTTTTTTCCCTTTTATAAATGCCTTCTCAGAAATCTGGGTGTTACAGAGCAGGGAGTGTAGAGCACAAAACAATACTTTTATTATTGTGTGCGAGTACATTGGACTTTGGAGCAACTTTCTTTTATGGGAACAACCTGCCATTCATCTTCTAAGGGATTGTGGGTACTGTGGCGGACAGAGAAAACTACACATTCTCACATTTATTTCAGTAGGCAATTTAAAGCCATACACATAACAGCTAATGGCCACATTAGGGCCATTTTGGGCATGGGGTGTGACAGACTAAACCATAGACTGTACGAGTATATATAAATGGACATGGATAGCCAATATGTTGCAAACAGGAAATGAGGATGAGGGCACTTCCGGCTTCGTTGACACTAGTTCAAATTGACTTTACATTGAAAAATGTAAAATCCTCTCTCTGTAACTGCTGCAGTGAAACTCATCACTGTGGTTTTAAAAGGATAAATAAATATGTATACTTATATGGAACTTGGCTCTAAATTCACTCCTCTAACCGCTAGAATAGTGAGCTTAATTTGACTGGCACTGAATGTTATGGGTGATGTCAGACTTTCTAAGTCCACTTCATTATATTGTCTAAACTAAACCAATCCTACTTTTTCAAACTAGCTTAGACATTCAAAGACAGTATTCAGTATCACAAGAGCCCGTTGATCCTGTAATTCAACTCAACATACATGTCTAAGAAACTATTGTAACACTGAATATCCATGCAGAATCTCCTTAGAGAAGCTGTTGGCCGCCTGCCTGGGCATCTACATCTACTTTGTGTGAGGGACAGCACAAACAACTCTGCAGCAAAGTTTTTTGTGTGTACAAGCAAAAGACAGATGAAGTATTGATGTTGTCAATGTGATTGATAGCTGTTTATTGAACTGTTCAGTTTGTGGGCTAGCCTCAGCCACAATGGTAAAACTATTTTGGTGCTTAAATGAGGGGGGGTGTCTATTCACTAAAACATATAGCTGGGTTTAAAAAGCATCACAGCATTGTGTAGGCTAATAGTAAATGAATAATGTGCATAGGTTAAGAATACTAAAGCTTGGCCATTTTTTCTGTTGTTTTAATTGGAGAGGGTTATGATTTGACTTGACTCTGTTCAATACCAGCAGCAGATATAGTTTTCAAAAGAGATACATAACTGTTACCAAGCAACCAAGGTCCAAAACTTTAAAATTGCCCAGTAGTTATGATTAAACTTATCAAAATGAATGCAAATACCTTTATTTTTGTTAAATGTAGGTTTATACTGCATTGTATCCTTGCCTTTTGATTAAATAGATGTTGATGTCATAGGAAATATTTCTTTTTAGAACTCATCCATAATAATAATAATAGGCAAAAAAGTGACATAGGCGATTATTTTAGGAAGGTGACGATATATAAAATATGTATCTGTAAAATATACCATCCTGACCTAACCAAACCGAGTAATAATTCTAAAGACATGAAAGTCGGCAGTTATCATAGCCATGCACTTTAAGTATGATTTGGCAGAGACGTTTTTATAACGCAATTATTCATCTACTGTTAGCTAATAAGACTTTGGTTTCTCTAATGAAGCAACTATACAATTATTATATTAAAAAGACCTTGATAAATTTGGAACAAGATGATTAAAGTGAAACCTACAACACACTTTCTCTGTACAAAGATAAGAACAAGTCTAACTGAGTATCTGTCAATCTGGGGAAACGCTCGGCTGCCCCACTGTGCTCCAGGTCCATTTGTGAGCAGCACAGGAGAGGGCCAGTGCAGCGCTGACACCCTCATATTAAATACAAGTGATCTGTGCAGAGGCCACAAGCCCCTCTATAGGGCTCCTGTCAGGGCTAAATGAGAGGGGACACAACTTTGAGAAAACTTGGACTCGCCCAGGTGCAGTCGGCCCACTTGGTATGCAAAGCTCTCAGTGTGAAATGGTGCTATAAGTCAGGGAAGGTTCAGAGGTTGGAATTGCTTTATATTAGCTGTCATAAAGCTTCTTCAGATGTCTCTTTAGGCAGTCCTCCCAGAAAGTGTGTGTGTGGATGGATATGTATCACACCGTGGGGGGGAAAAAATCTGTACACACTCACATTATGGGGACGTGATTCCTTTATTATTAGATCAACAACGTGGTTTAAAGTTAAGAAAGAAGTCAGTCACCTGCTTGTTTCTACTGATATGTTCAGTTCAAGCTTACGTTTGTTAAAATACAAGTCGTTTTATAGCTCAAAATCCTTAGAAAAACATCCATTCTGGCTGTGAATGGCTGTGAAAGATTTAATGGCATACAGTGAAACATTCCAGACAAAGAAATAACATCTAATTGGGAAAAAAAAGCACTTGATAACACTCCACCAGAAAAGTTACACAAAGAACCTTTACGAAACAGGTTTAAATAGGTTTAGGGTTTGGGTTACGGGCAGAAGATTGAAGATTAGTCTCAAAGAAATGAATGTGAGTAAATGTAATGCCCTCAAAACACTTGAAAACCCAGTCTGTGTGTGTGTTTGTGTGTGTGTGTGTGTGTGTGTGTGTTTGTGTGTGTGTGTGCGTGCGCGTATGTGTGGGGGTGTGCGTTTGTGTGCGCGTGTGTGTGTGTGCGCAGGTAAGTCTTTGAAAAGCCTCCCGCAGATTACAGGCACACGCTGTTCTCGGAGCCTTAATGAACTGCACTACCGACTACACACACTTCCCATTTATCGCCTTCATCTTTCATTATGGAATTGGGGAGTGTGTACGTGCGGTCCCTGTGGTATGTATATGTGCGTGTGTCCACTCTCTCTTGTGTGATTGGCTGAGGATGAGAGCTGGAGGTTGGCACGGTAACATTTCCGCAGAAGGCCGTAAAGCAGTAGGCCTGGAGCGCGGGCAGCATCTGTCCCTCCTCCGCTGCCAACTGCAATCACGCACACACATTTACACACACGCTAGCAGAGCACAGTCTGACATGCCCACATGTAATAACAGACTAATAATCATAATTTACCATTTTCCAGTTGGCCCCGTATCTTGTGTGCCAGTCCGCAGCGTCTCCTGGCATGACCTCTCCCGGGCTTCCCTCTCGCAGTCTGTTCGTCATAAGTCACACAGATTGGTCCATCGATCTATCTATTAGTCTATGTATTAATCTATATATTTGTCTATCTGTTTATTTAAATCTGGATTTGCATTGAATGAAACTTATTTCAGTACATTCCTAGAGCATTTTACATACATATAAAAAAACTACTGTTCAAGTCAGTATTTTGAAAATAACCCTTAGGACCTTAGAACAGCACATATATATGTATTATATTAAACAATTACAATAAAATATATCCATGCATTGGTGCTATGTTGTAAATGCTGAAGATGTGCATATATTTCTTATACTTAAAATAACTGTATGAAAGAATTTGATTTTCAATTCCATAAACATGACCTAACGTCCATAAACATGCCCTGTGTCCTCAGACAGAAGATAAACATGTCCAAATGATTTATTCTGAGTCAGAAACACACTGGACATGATGTCCTTCATATTTATGTTATAACTCAAGTGGTTCCAATCAGAAAGTAGAATGAGCCTCACATGAGTCACTCATTTGGGTTGCCAGTTTCAATGCCGAAATCCAGTTGGTTTAAACCTGATCTGAATCCTCACTCCCTAAACCCCAGCACATGTAGCCAATCCTTGATCAGTTATTAAGTTAATGATTTTACACTGTATATGAGCAGGCTCTGTTCAAGCAATGCCCATCCCTGTAATGTTTATGTCAATACAATGATCGTAGTAGATGTAGAAGATGTAGAAGCAGATCTGTGCTTTGATGGATTACCCTTACAGCGCTCATGGATCTGGACTTGTGACACGTGTATTACACTGGTCTGTGCCTTCCTTTGACTAAGATGCATCTTATCAAACACTACACATAGCAGTATATCTGCAATCTCCTTGGGCATCATTTTTAGGCAGACATGTCCCTGGTCCCATGGCCTGTATTCCTCATATCCTGTGTATCTCTCCTCATATTCACCCCAGCCTCTTCTCACTCTATTTGTCTTGCCTTTATAGCTGTCCTTTTCGATCACATGCTCCGAGCTAAACAGTTTCTTCAGACTCTGTCGCCCGATGCTCATTTTCTTCCCTTTGCCACCTTTGCCTGTGCCCGTGACAAGCACACACACACTCATTACAGGTCTGTGCCCCATCCCAACAAACACACAGAGGCCACCCACGCTCAGCTTGTTGTGGCCAGGAGATTCTGTCATAACTCAAAGACTGACCTTTCACAAGCCTCAGCCCCAGACAGATGAATAGCCCATAGCAGCTCCGTGTGTGTGTTTGTGTGCCTGCATGTGCGTGTGTGTGTGTGTGTGTGTGTGAACTAGGGTATGTGTGTGTGTACAGGGTTGTGGGGTTTTAGGGCTAGGCCAATGCATCATGGAAGTTGTGGGTGACACGGAATTCAGACTGGACAGGCTAAAGTTGGTATCTTTACATCTTGTTAGTCGTTTGTTAATTTAGATTTAAAGTGCCTGTATGCAACTTTTATTTCTTCAAGTCCGGGGAAATGTCTTAACTGTGGATTTCAGGGTTGTAAAATTAACCACAATGCCATGGCAATTGACCAAAAAAAGGGGAAAAAGGGGGGGTTGGGCAGACTGAAATTTAAACTGCAAGGAATGGCATGCTAAAATAAAAAAGAAAAAGGTAAATCCAACAAGTTGCAGCTGCAGAAAAAAATGGCCTAAATGACTGATCAAGTGCTCCCTATTGTGGGATGAGAACCACACGCAAACCACTTCCTGTAACTTGCTGTACAGTTGCTTCTCTGTCATGTTTCAACATCAAATGGAGAGAAGAGACTTTCCATGCAAGACCAAAGGCACATTCTGTTGAGAATTTTTGCCACTTCAAAATTAGACTCTTTAACAGCTTTTAATCATTATAATTCTCTGTTAATTAGGTCTATTGTGAGTTCTGTTTTGGTATGTTTTTAGTATGTGCTTTAGTATGTGTTAAATAAAGCTTGGGTTTTGTAGGTGTGCAGTTTAACAATATATACACATTGACATATTGAGGATAGATACACTGAGGGACATTAGTTTTACACACACACACACACACACGCACACACACACACACACGCACACACATATTTTTTTCCCCAATCCAACAATTACATGCAAAAACATGACTCCTTCTGTAATCAGCATTGTCCATGTTACACTCAGACGATGGGTGTTGCATTTTCAATTTGACATTTTTTCAATTAAAGCTTTTGCGCATGTGGGTGTGACTGAATTAACTGCAACACAACAAGGCTCCGATACTATCCCATAACTTTTATTGTATTTTTATTGTACTGCTCTTCTATTTTGCAAGATATGTATAATTTATTTCTATTTTTCTATTATCCTCTGATCATATGATGCGCCTGCAGCTTTTATACGGTGTTTTCTGCTGTAAATAAAATACTAAATGAATTATAAAATCTTGTTGTACAGTAAGGAGCTCAGGGCTGCGTGGGTTTGTTTATTTCGGCACCAGAGCTACTTTATTCTGAGACACTGTGTTGTTTAGGCCCTCAGGACATGTTGGTATGCTATTGATAATCAATATGGCTTCTCCCGCACTACAGTAACATCAAAGGTGTTTTTTTCATCTTTTTCCTCTTGGCATACTATACATGTGTCCCAAAATATTATTCCAACTGACTCACATAAAACATAAGGTCGTTTGTGAAATTTAATGAAACGATACTTTAATTGGCCTTCGTTACTTTATTTTTTCTGATCTATGTTATCATGTTGTTTCCTCATCAAAAACATATCTAGAGTTGCGTTTTGTTTAATTTAAGCATGTTTAGGGCACAAACAATGCTCCACTGTGTTTTTTCTATAAAATAAAACTCCATACAGCCTCACTTTAATCATTTAGACAATTTCAGGCTGAGAATTTGAACAAAAAGTAAATGCCAGCTGTTAACGTCGTGACATCACAAGGTGGAACGGAGCATTTTGAGCTTTGGAGATGTAGACAGACTAATAATAAAGAATTACTCAAACATGTGTGAATGAAACGAAACACAACCGCAGATTTGTTTCTGATAGAGGCAACAACATTGTGAGTTCATTTTGTGCAATACAGGACCTTTGATTACACGTTTGAAGCTACTTTTTTATCTATTGTAATTCATAATGAACAGATTTCCCTACTTTCTAGTAGCTCCTTTCAAGAAATCTAAAAGCCATGTACAGCTCTGTTATGCATGCTAAAAAGTTTAACAAACACCCCCACGTAAGGAACTAGGAAAACAGAATTAAAGTTTAACAGAATGAATCCTTATCAAAGCCCAATACCTGGTTTTCTTTAGAACAGAAGCGTCAGTAATATTTGTGTTTTTATGTTTTTGATGGTGGTTACATCTCTAAAAATAAAACTACAGACTTTTTTTTTAAATCTTTTTTTAAGTGTTTCCCTATAACACAATCTGACTTCTTACAGACTAAACAGTGACAACCATAATTGTATAAAGAAGAGGACTTGGAGTGTATGATTTCACCCATAGCGTTAGGCTCCAGTCAAATGAAGCTCACAGAGGCTGGCAGTTATAAGAGCGCAGAGCTGAGTTCCATGTTAGGAATAGGAATTTATTTATGGACAAAATAGCGAAATAAAAACACCAGGATCATGAAGAGTTTTTCAATGCAAAGTCAATTGGAGCCAGAATCAATGGAGCTGGAAGCGCAAGGAAAGCGCTATTTGGGAAGGTTTGGTCTGTCTATTTATACAATTTATGGCAACAATACAAAAATATTGATTTGAAAAGGGACACTGCACATTAATCAACATCAAACAATGTACTAAGTGTGCCTGAAATAGCTGGTTTGTGCTCATTTTCATCTGTAATCTCTCTGCTAGATGAGAAAAGGGCAGCCTAAAAATGGAAGGGAACTGTCACAATAGCCAATATTCACAGTGTTTCCAGAATTTCCAAATGTGTTTATTGCTATTAATACCATACTGTGAAAAAATGGAGCAATAGCAGCTTCATGGCAAAAAGTACCGTATTTTTCGGACTATAAGGCGCTTCTAAAATCATTACATTTTCTCAAAAATCAACAGTGCGCCTTATAATCCAGTGCGCCTTATGTATGACCTTTGGTTGTGTTTAACCTCCAACCGATTTTATGTTGTAACATTACGGCTAATAACGTATTACTCTGCGAGGAGGAGGAGTAATATGTTGGCGACATATAGGGCGACTGTGCAACATACCGGTAGTTCTGCCGTGTGCTGTACAAGGACCCAAAATGCCACCATTACGATGCAGATTTCAGGTTTTGTATTTTAGTGTTAAAAGTGAACAATGTTGAGAGGGATCCGGGCATGTTTGATGCCCAAATCACCCAACTGTTAAACTTGTATTTTTGTGTTAGCTACAATTGAGAGTTATTGTAAATGACCTGAATAAAGTTCGGTTTATCCGACACGCGTTTTGTTTTGCTTATTGCGCCTTATAATCCCACGCGCCTTATGTGTGGACAATGACACAACTGACATATTATTTGATATTGCGTCTTATAATCCAGTGCAGTTTATAGCCCGAAAAATACGGTATTTGACAGACTCTCCACCAGAAAACTTGCACAATGTATCTTAAACAGCAACATATCAAAGAGTAATGTGAGCAATTTATCGATTATCTCATATGTCACCATGTAATATAATATATATTATTATCATCGTCATTGCCGCTTACGGACTCAACCAGGTCTATACCAGGACTAAACCAGGACTAATCTTGGACTTGAGAGCGAGAAAACCCCATGCCGAGCTCTGGGCCTGTCCTTTCGCCTGTGGTCACATGACGGTCTACAAAGACGCACCTCTGAGCCCATCCCAACAGTCAGTCTTGGTTCAGTTCTGGTTTAGACCTGATTCACTCCTGGTTTAGTCCTTGTACAGTCCTGGTTTAGTCCTCCTGGCTCAGCTCTGGGATCAGTTGGAGATATCATAAGCCTTTACAGGTTGTTTTCAGTGCTGCCAATAGCTCCAGTTTGACATTTAAGTTGTAGGCTATTTTATAGTTGTTATTTTTGTTATATCTCTTGTCAGGAGTGAGTGGATGGTATACTCCCGTGCACTACACCCCTGATCGTACTGAAATGTGAGAGATCCTTTGATTCCCATCAACCCACACATAGGCCAATACAACAACAATGGGTTTTATGTCAAGTTGTTAATATAAATAAATGCATTGTAACTTTTCTTAGACACTTTGTACCCAACCACATCTCCCACTTCAGGTCTGTTTGCCTTTGTCTTGGTGTGATCTACAAAAGCCATGGAAACAACGTTGCCATGACCACCTTAAAACCACTGGCAGCACGAGATTAAAATGGAGGTAAGTGTGGAAAATAGAAGATGCAAAGATTGTTTTTCGATCAGAAGACTCATTGTGACTTTTCTCCAAAGGGTTGTTTTTAGTATGACTTTAGGCGGGAGTCATGTGGCAGATACGCGCTGACATCAAAGCAGCGCACACACGCACACAAACACACACAAACACACACGCACAGCAGTGACAGATCAGCTTTCATAAGTAGAGATAAATTATAAATCATGTTCCCACTCAGCCAGCAGCCGGCAGATATACTTTGGTTGTAAACTGCTGATACAGGCTGTTTTAGCATCTTATCTCGGTCAAAAGTGAAGAAAAAAGGGGTCACAGATGACATTAAGATTGACATTCAGCCTGACGTGTTTCACATTAAATTAGCACACAGATGAAACCCCTCGGAAAAAGTCAAAGTTAGTGTAAGATCAAATCAGGATCAATGGGTCGTGTTCACACTCACGGTGGCATATTTGACATCTGCAGGTGTAAAGAGAACCAGTCCATGTTAGAATGTAGTTTCCTCATCGCAAACATACCTGGAGATGTGTTTTGTTTCATTTACACATGTTTAACACACAAATCCTGCATATCCTGGAGTTCTTCTCTGAGTATACATGCAGTCCATATACATCTGCTTGAGTATTCCGGTTATGATCAGGTTTTATGAGTATCCTGGTTATGTGAATGTTCATATAGATGCAGTATTCTGGATTTTAACACCAGGCTCACCTCTGCTCTTGAACCAAACTGATGCTGTGACACTGTGTTGTATTTTTCAATTGTTAAAAATGACTTTTACTGAAGTTGTGACAGTGTTCCATAGTCTTACTTGAACGTACAGCTTCTATTTTTGTTTTTAGAAACCCGTTAAAAAACCTTAAGTTAGCAAGTTGCCATAGTTACCAGTAACAGTCTAAACATCCATTTTACTCTAATTCCTCATAAGACCATATCCAGAATACTGTCATAACATATACCTGGAGTTTTGTTTTATTCACACATGTAAAAAGCTGAAAATGCTCTGTTCCACCTTGTGAGGTCATGCAGTGGTAGTTTTCATGTTAACAGCCTTTTTCACTCTTGTGGTTTATTAGAGACAAGCAAGTTCCAGATGTGAAAATATCCAATTCATTCCAGTAAAGGTGTATGGAGTTTGAAACCACAGTGGAGCACTTCCTGTATTACCATGTGACATCACAAGGAGTGCTTTTACATGCTTTACATGTGTGAATAAAACAAAACACAACTCCAGGTATGTTTTTAAGTTGGTAACAACATTATAAGATGGTGGGTCAATGGCCGATGCTCTATAAAATATTGCACTGTTGCTG
>KN491242.1:4219-20313 GCA_000787155.1 Scartelaos histophorus | reverse complement strand
ATACAGCACATTATTCAGACTGTTTTGTAAGGCTTTATTTGACAGGGTTTAATTTAGAGGAAACCTTTTCTAAGCCAGCTGACTCCAACCCAAATCAGATTCTCTCATTTGAAATATTTCAAACTCTACTCACAGTAAAGACTGCTGTTAGGGACATTGTGGCTTGCGATTGTTCAGCCTCAATGGAGCTCAGCAGTCCAGACCGCCCACTCCCCACTTCCGGAGCTACATTTCCGGACATTTTAAAGCTTGCTCAGGGCCAATCAGTGGTAACTAATGACCACAAGTTTCTGAACTCTTATAAATGGCCAAGGTAATGAAACATTTTGTAGAATCGTGTGTTTCTTGCTAGATGATGTATTTAAACTATTATTGGTATTTTTTAAAAGGCCTATGGGAACAATTAATGGAAAATTTACTTACCTGCATGAGTGGTAACTGTTGAGCTCCATGACGTCAGTAAAAAAATGATAAATATTCTTTATACAAACACACAACCAATATTTTCTTCTTAATTTTGTTTAGTCTATATCTTACCCAAGTGTAGCTATAGTTTTTCATAATTTACAATGTTTGTCTCTTTCATAGAAAATACATCAGAGCCATCGTATAGTGTGGCCTGGGGAATGCAGATGTTCTGTTTACAAACATCCAGGGTCAATAAATGTATCAGCCCCTCAGAAATGCAGAGTTCTGGCTACCTCAGATTTAGTTATTAATTTTATTTCTGAACAAGCTTTATTTAAATACAGGGTTTTAGGAGCAATAAACATTCTGCCATTGTTATTGAACTGCACAATTCTGTATTTCACCATTCACTCATTCAAAGGGCCCATGTTATGCTATTTTCTGATCTCTATTTTGTTGTTTTCTCATTAAAAACATACCTGGAGTTGTGTTCCGCTTCATTACCCAACAAACCCTGTATATTTAGCTTGAGTTCTCTCAAGTGGAAAAGGCTCTATTCCACCTTGTGATGTCATATGGTAATACGGGAAGTGCCAATCTCTACGGAACAAGGTAAAAAGTAGCCATTAACCTGAAAACTACTGCTTCATGACATCATAAAGTGGAACAGAGCATTTTGAGTTTTGGAGATATAGAGAGACTATTATAATAAAGAGCTCAGACATGTATGAATAAAACAAAACACAACTCCAGGTGTGTTTTGGAGGAGGTAACAGCGCTCTAACGTGGCTTAAAGCTCACAAGAGTCCAGTTTTTGTTATATAGGAGTCTTAAAATGATTGTCACAAACATCTAAAGGTGCATTTTAACTTGTAAACAGTTTGTCGCAGCAAAGACAACATTTCTTTATACCGGCGTAATGAAGCCATCCCCTGCACTTGTCTGTCAATACTGCAGCTCCTGTACAAACTGCTGAGTCGGCACAGCTTTACATTGACCAGTGTTCTAAAAATAGCCCAGTCGTGAAAGTCTTTTGCTCAAGGCTCATTGTGCGTGTCCTTGTTCTTCCCCACAGTGCACTATTTAAATATTAGTGTGTTTGTTTTACGGCACATGTGTCCAGGGCGCTGCTCTTGTGTTGTTTTTGGATCAGGGCAGTTTTCACCCATCACTCTAATAGTGTGTGTGGAGCTCATCGGGGTCCAGGCTCATTCCCAATCGGTGGTTTTCAGCCTGTAGAAAGTGATGATGTCATGCTGTGAGATGGGACAGTTTTTCCTGTTGATACTATTTTGCCATGAAGTCTACAAAAGATTAATCCACAAACCTGATCAATTCTATCATTGACTAGACCCATGAACTCACTGTATTACAACAAAAATCTGCAGTTTAACCATTTTAATTTTAGCTGTTTTTACTTTGCCCAGAATGTTCCACTGTATGGCATTAAAGCATAGACCGTATATATGAATGGACATAGCTAACGCGTTAGCCGCCGCGTGCCAAATAGGAAGTGTGACAGGAGGCTCTTCCGGCTCCTTCTGACTCTGGCTCCCATTGACTTACATTAGGATCTTGTTGCTCATCTCTCTGTACCTGCTGCAGTGATCCTCTTCATCTTGGTCTTAAAATGTTCTTATTAACCCGCTCTACATGATCCTGATTTTTTTTTTTTTGCTATTTTGTTTGTCAAAAAAAATCCTATTCATAACATAGATCCTGGCTTCAGATTCGCTCCTGTAGCCGTGAAGCATCGTGAGCCTCATTTGAGTGACGGTGAACGCTATGGGTGACGTCACACTCGCTTAGTCCACTTTTTTATACAGTCTATGCATTAAAGTCATTTATCATGCATTTATTTAATTATCAGCTTTTATTGCACCTTGAAGCACATGCATTGAAACTTTGAAAGTGGGCTTGTCTCTTCACAGATCTGATCTGTAATTTGGCCTGGTGGCGTTACAAATTTGTCTCCATGGAGAAAAGTTCAGTGCCGTACTCTCGATGAAGGGGAGCAGATGGCAGACCCCCCATTTAAAAATTTACACAGTGTAATTTTAAATAAAACAGAACGTTGTGATGTTGTGAGGCCTGTTAATGGCTGTTAAATTTGGAATTAAATGTGTAAAAGACTTTCCTCAGACTTGTGGCTGATCACAGCTGTCAGGAGAACACCTGCAGAGATCACCTCTCTATACACTCCATTCCTAATGAACAGACTTTAGGATAATTTAAAATCAGTGGAATTCACAGGAGGGCTTATTGTGTGAACATACAGATTCATTTAACAGGTTCCTAGGTTGTTCACAGTGTGTATATTTGCACGTACTTGAGTATTATTGTCAGGTTTTCAAAGAATCCTGGTTTTAGATGTGTAAATGCAGTATCAAAAATCATATCAAAAATAAGATACTAATAGATACTGAAGCTAGTACCCAAACTGGAGTCATTTGAGCAAATATCAATGCATTCACAGGACGGAAATAAACTTTTACTGAATGGCTTTAGGATGATCTTGAAGGTTTTCAAAGAATCCTGGTTTTAGATTGGTTTTTGTCCATGTAAACGCAGTATCGAAAATCGTATCAAAAATAAAATACTAATAGATACTGAAGCTAGTGCCAAAACTGGACTCTCATTTGAGCAAGTATCAATGCATTCACAGGACGGAAACAAACCTTTACTGAATGGCTTTAGCTGTATTAGAACACGTATAAAACCACACAGACTTACAGACATTCAGACATAAGGCAACGCTGTAATCTAAAAGAGTAATGATTTAATACAGAAAATCACATTATGTTGTCTAAAGAAAGTGTTTTTAATTAGCATTGTGGTAATGGAGTCAGTATTGCATATCAGGTCTATTCCTTTGTACTGAAATCAAGTTTTAAATTTTATCTTGACAAGAATAATACAGTATTGTTGTTATAATAAGTATCAGTATCATGGATAAGGCAGTAATGCAGATTATTAGAAACTGAGATCTTCACATTGCAATACTCATTGTACCAGCTGAAGCATCTCTGACCACTGCTGATGCAAATGAAGACATAAATATGGTAGGAGCAATTCAGAGGAACTCTAAGTGCTACCTGGGCTTTTAAAACCATATTATGTTATAATCACTGTCTAGTCAGTCTGTGATGGAACAGACTCTTTTTTCACTGTTCATAATGCTAAAAGTCTGAAAGTTCCAGATGAAGTTGCTGCATTCACTGTATCAAGGTTTCATGAGTGCATATCCAGAGTGTCATAACCTGAAGAAGATTTTTGGTCTTCTCAAACATATGCAAGCACTTAAAGAGCTCAGGTTACATTATTTTCAGATCTATGTTATAATGTTTCCTTATCAAAAACATACCTGGAGTTGTTTCATTCGCACGTAAACTCTGCGTATTAAGTCATATTTGTGATGTCATGTGGTAATACAGGAAGTGCTCCACTCTGTTTTTAAACTCCATACATCTTCACTACAATCGTTTGGATAATTGCAAAACTGGAATTGCCAATCTCGACTAAACAAAAAGTAAAAGTTAGCTGTTAACTTGAATACTAGCACTTCATGACATCATAAGGTGGAACACAGCATTTGGATCTTTTGGAAACAAAACACATTATGACATGACTTAAAGCTCACTCATGTCAATTTTGTGTGTATAATCTAAGACTTTTAATTGTGTTCTATCGTCTAAGATGTTAAACGGATGAATGAGGAATATGTTGATATTTTGTTTTATGATTTTTAGTTGGCTTTTGTGTTTGCCATGTGTCTATCCGTTTGTTATTGATAAAAAAAATAAAATAAATAAAAGCGAAATGAGTCAAATTTATTTTGGCTTTGGATTATAAATTAAGGCAAGCATCATTTAACAGTTTGAAAACTACAGTGTCATTGGAACATTGCCTTTTCCCAGTGGATAGTTAGAGTGGAAAAAAACAACAACTTGTTTGTAAATGATCACACAGAGCAGTCTCTGGAGCTCACTGTTCTTTCTCTGTTGAGCTGATGGCTGAATGTAGAATAATGTCCAAATAAGTATTTCTCAGCAACGGCTAGATATAAAATAATAACATTAATAGTCGTGAATGATGTTGAATCTGTGTTTGGACAAACATTTACACATTTCACAAAATGAGTTACATTACTATACTAACAAAAGGCTTGTTTTGGGGGCTTGAACGATCATGCAAAATATGAGGTGACAGTTTACATCTGTGAGTTGTTCCATAGACTTAACTAACAGCAGATATTAATGACTGCAAACAACTAAAGCGTGTCAGTTTCAGTATAGTTTGCTCCTCCCTTCAGACAGTTATAAGGCAGTGACTTCCCAGAATTCTGTCACAACTGAAGAATCTGCTTGGATGAGTGGCAAAACATATTCATTGGTAAAAAGGGGATATTATGTAAAATCAATTTTGCTTTTTTAGCTTTCTGCTTTGTTATTAACGCTGTTCCCTTGTGAAAAACATGCCTGAAGAGCTGTCATCCATGCATGTTTCAGTATTTTAGCCATCTCCCCGGCCCCTATTTGAACCTTGCTTGTGGTTATCTATAAGATTCTGTGCAGTGCTCGACTCACCAGACTCATCTATGCTCCCAAACGTCAATTCTCTATAAATATAGAAAAACATGATACAAAACTGTACACAGCAACTTGACAAGCCTAATGTGGTGTGCAGTAGTTTCATTAGTGGGATGCACAATGTGTTGTGCACTGAAGGGGGAGTGACTAACTATGGAGAGCAAAGGGAGGGGGGACTCTTAAAACATGTTAATACACTGTTTTTGATGAACATAGCGTTTTCAAAACAATAAAAGGTAATCTTAGGAGTACTAGTACTCGATAGAAGTAAAATACTTGGTCTTTAAAAGCTTTGGTCATAATTAAATGTTATGGGCTTTGTCATTAGATTGAGAAGTGGTTCTGCAGTGTGGTGACTGATGGTTATGCCCCATGCAGTTTTCTTCTGGTGGAAACAAACTTTTGAATTTCAGATCTTCATTCAGTGAAGTTTATAATCATTTTAGATTTTTGATTTAGTTCTGCATCTTGTTAGATCTACATGCCCTATAGTGCTATGCTAGTCTTGTTTTGTTCCATTGCATTTTCCTCTCTTCTACACCGGCTGCAGCTCTTTCGTCACATGTGAACAATATCTAGAATGACATGGGAAAGGTTTCTCAATATTTTTTTGGCTAGACCAGACTGGGCGCTCACTGACTACATCCCATTACAGAGTGTACAATTGGAAAAATGGATAGAATTTTGTGTGACAGCTCGAGTTGATGACCTCAAAGTAAGAACGAAGGATGAGGAGGGAAACAGATGGCGGTGGAGGCGAAAATAGAGGTGTGGTGTGCGCGTTTGGGCAGATGGGGTTGAAAAGCGGAGCATGGAGCAGGGAGCAGGAGATGGCTGGAAAAGTCAGAGCCCAAGAAGAGAGAGAGAATCGAGCCATTCATCCGAGTCTGGGGAGATGCACGCACTCAGAATCCAGGATAACTCATTCAAAAACGCCAACTCCACTTTGTCCCACAGCACCTCTGTCAGTCTCTGCTATACTTACCAAGTGGCAGGGACACATCCAGAATACCTTAACATCATGACTGACAGCAATTTGCAGTATGTGACACCCACACACACAACCCTCCCCACACACAAAACACCAAAACAGAAGAAATCCCTGTAAGCCCACTGTTGACGGTTTAGGGGCAATAATCAAGATCTGAGCAATGCCCCGGAAAGCCATGTGACTGGGTAATGTCTAAGCTAATAGGGGTTTTGATGACAAATAGTCGCCGTTTGTGCATCGCCATGGCGAACACACACACTAAACAGCGAGAAAACGCCGGAGGAGGCATGCTGGAGCGTTCTGGCTTTCCTGCTCTGCACACTTTCTTTTACCCTGTCAGATAATTGGTCTCCAGGGAGCCGGGGAGGCTTTAAGCTAAAAGGTAAACCATAATAAGGAAGTAAACACACATGCAAAGTGAAATGTTGCATGACTTAGAAAATATCTGAAAGCTGTGCAGAGACTGTCATAAAAATGATAATGGGAGGAATGACAAGCTAATAATGGGCAAGATTTTTAAAGTTTTGTCAAGACTAATATTTAGACATAGATGACTGTATCTACTTTACATGTAATGACAATGCTTGCTATCTCTCTCTCTCTGTGTCATTGTGTTATTTCAACACTATCGATCAAATGATTACATAGGATTAGTAGATCAATAATGGTCAACCAACCAGTCGCCACACAGAACAGCAAGTAAAAAAGACCAGTAATCCACTTTAAACAAACTAACCAACCCATGTTCTAAGGATAAGGCTGACACTAGTGTCACTGGGTCCACAAAAATTCTTACGATGTTGCAGGAATTGTCCCTTGCTGCTGAACAAAGGAAAAGAATTTGACAAGTAGTGACTGTTATTTGTATCAAAAGGATTCTGTCCTCTCTCTGTTGAAGCCCTCAAGAAATATAGCTGCTCATATTCTCTTAAGGCAGACCTATCAAAGCAAACTATGTGATCACATTTTGAACAACAAAACCCACCGCAGACATTTTTAATGGCGGTTTGGCTGTATTTATAGCACCTTAGTTTCAACTTGATAATATTATTTACAAGAGTATATTTATGTGCATCCTTCAAACCAAGCACAGTGCCTCCAGTTACAGGAGAATGTTCTATCTGTACACAAGGTGGTTTTCTTTGGAGTCCAAATTGAACTCACTCACTGTAATGAACAAATTGCTTTTAAACACTATGATGTTGGATGAATGATTAATTTAGTAGAGATAGAGAATACAAAATGTTGTTCTCAAGATCTGGAAATAAGCCAGAATTAACAGAAGCATTTCCAAAAAAGTTACGTGCAAAAATAATGAACGATTTTAAACATGATGTGTGCACGGGGAAGTGACAAACATAATTTTGACACCTGCCTGCAATAATAATCTCTTTACCCTTTGGTACGTATTGGAGCAGTTGGTAGAAAGAGGACTTCTCAGTTTGACAGGGGCTTTAATGTTGCAGAGGAGCCTCACATCCTGCTGCTGTGTGGACCCAGTATGCCTGTGTCTCTGTGTGTAAGCCTGTGTGACCTTGTCAGGAGCGTTCCTATTTAATCATCTCGGGGAAATCTCAAACATTCTTTTAAAATTGAACATGAAAGGTAACCTTCTCTATTTTTACTCACTGTCTCTGCAGAGAACCAGGGAATTATCTTTTTCACTCGACTTCCAATCCATGGATGAAGAGAGTGGGAAAGAGAAAGTGAACTGCACACAGAAGACGATGGGACAGAGACAGGCTGAGAGTGAGTGGGTAGGGAAGAAAGACTAGAGGAGAGAGCAGCAGTGACAGACACAGAGAAGTAAGGGAAGAAGTTAGCACAAATGAGTAGAGAGCACCAAAGGGCTAAGAAAGAAGACAAATATTTTGTGTTATGCACAATGTATCAACACTGAAATGCAGAATAACATGTCCATTAACCAGACAGAGGCAGAGAAGCTCTAATGAGGCAACAGAGCACTGAAGCACACAGCTTCACAACAGGGAAAATGTGGTGTGTTCAAGGCCTGACAGAATCTGAATAATAATGTATCTTCATTTACAGTACCTATGTTTTCTATAGTAATGGTTCTGTATTTTTACAGGCCCATGTATACCCTCAGGAGTACTGGAGACACAATACAAAAGATGTTGTAACTGTCACCATGGGCTTGCTGAAGGGGACTTTGTGGGGAACTTGTTAAGCAGCATGAAGTTACATCTGGAAATGCTAATAAAACACATATAGTTTGGTACAGAATAGCAGGGAATATTACTCAAGCCTGGGTTACAGGTTTTTAATGACAAATGACTTTCCACATGAAAATCTTTCCATTCTGTGTGGTTAGGAACCACAATCATGCTGTACAAGTTGGACGTGGGTACAATATGTTTTTTTTTTTTTTTTTTAATGCCCAAGAACTTTTTATTTCAGCCACCTTTTCTCAATTCTATCATCTGACCCGAGTCTCCTATCCCTTTAATCCATGATGATTATGAAAAACACACAGAGTATCCAGCACAGCCCCCGGGGCTGGGTGCTTGACCTGCTGATTGCTTGACAGCACTTTAACGACCACTTGTCGTTTGGATGTACAGCTTCTCCCGTTGGACAGGGCTCTCACACTCACACTGACACCTCCATGTTAGCATTATGCACAGAGTCTGCAGTCTGCTAATCAAACGTTGTGCTGTGCGTCCATCACATTGCATCTGTGTTTCTCACTGCTGTCAGACCAGAGGGCACACTCTAAGTGCCTGCGCCGCTCAGCCCCAGGCAAAAGCACAGAGCCTCACGTTTGGCTGGCCGGCAGTATTTAAGGAAGCCATCCAAATCTGGTTTCATTCGGTCAGTACCTAGTGGGTCTGTGCCATGAGAGACCAATTACAACTGCAGCTGAGCAACGGATGAAAGAGCCAGTGATAGAAACAATGGCACGTACAGTAAGGCGCTGTGAGGAACATTTACACAACCTGTACACACACTGTTTCTTGTCATCTCTCTCTCTCTCTTCTGCTCACTTTATCTTCTTGGTTCTTTAGGAGGCACAATAGTGCTCCTGTATTAAACTGCACCAACAAATCCCCAAGGCTTTGCAACAGGACTCACCCACCATGTGCCTAATATCCTGCTCCCTAACGGTATAGTAATCAAAACATTTTCTGTATGGGACTTTCAAGGACAGGCAGAGGTGAACTTGAGCTCAATTGTGTCGCACACAAAAGAAGCACTTATCTGTGAAAGTAATCAGCAAAACCATTGCATAAAATATGACATTAGTGGCAAAAGAGTTAATACACAAACTAAGTTTTATACGCACTGCCATTCAGAGACTCCTTCAGAGGAGCTTTTATTTGTGTCAGTGTTGAGTTTTGTGCTAAAAGTTGATGATTGCATTAGCAGCAGGAAAGACACTTAGAAACCCAATGCTGGTGTTGTCAGAGCAGCCTCACTTTGACATGCTCACACACAGATACACATGGCAGCACACATAAATCATTCATCAGCATCATTAAAAGGCCAGAGAGAGGGGGGCTAGGTGGGTGGTGTAGGTGGCTCCTTAAGGCCTCTCTCAGACTCACACTCATGTGAAGTGACAGGACAGCAGATAAGGAGCAATTACCCAGCGCCACTGGGACCAGGCCACATGGTCCCATCTCAGCTCACACACTCCACACTGGACCTGTGCACATCACATATCATCCAAATGTGCAAACCGCTCACATTAAAGATCCCAAATTTTGCTATTTTCTGATCTATGTTATAATGTTGTTTCTTCCTCAGTTGTGTTTTGTTTCATTCACATGTGTTTAACAGTCAAACCCTGTGACTGATTAACTTGAAAACTACCAGCACATGACATCCACAAGGTGGAATGGAGCATATTGAGCTTTAGAGATGTAGATACACTTCTAAACCGGGATTACTCAATGAAACAAAACACAACTCCAGGTATGTATCTGATGAGGTAAGACTGTTCTAACATGACTAAAAGCCCCACAAACTTACATAATATAAGACCTTTAAAAGAGTAGATCTCGATGTAGATGCTATTCCTGGGTAATGATCAAATCTGGGCAAGAACTGGAAGGTTAAGGTATAAATTAAGGTGCCTGTAAAGGGACATTTATCCTCTGGATTCCTCCAAAGGCAACAAAAGGAGAACCACATACAGTACTTTTTGTGAGGTGAGAGTGCCACTCAGTATATCACTCCAGTGAAGGTTGTCTAGTTCAACCTAGTTCAAACTCTTTCTGACTGAAGAAAATATTTTGCATATTTAACATTTCTGCACTTATATCTCAAATAGCACAGAAGTCAAATACAATACATGTAATCACGGTTTCTCCTTGAGTGATTTATTATGGTTCTTTGCTATGTCCTCCTGAGAACCTGAAAGACTGACCACAACACCTGCCATGCGCTCGTCTATGCACTAAGTACGTTAAGATGGAGGAAAGTTTAATCCCCAATATTACAAAAAATGGGCACTTTTAAGCTTTAAGTCACATTATAATCAGTGTTGGGCATGTTACTTTGAAAAAGTAATTAGTTACAGTTACTAGTTACTTACCCCAAAAAGTAACTGAGTTAGTAACTGAGTTACTACACTATAAAAGTAACTAGTTACCCAGGAAAGTAACTAATGCGTTACTTTTTTAAGTTAAAAAATGTCAAATAATTTGGAGTAAAGCAGCAAACAACAGATACCAGCATCAAAATCCGCAGCGGATCCACTTTCGGTCCACAAATCCTCCCCACAGTCAGTCGCTTTGTGGATCCGCTGCGTATTTGTTCCGTATTCGCTTTCTGACTGTCGCTAACCCAAACCCCAGGGCAGCTGCTGTCACACAGCGGACATGCTGCTAAATCATCTTAGATCCGCACTGTGGACGCACTTTTATCACAACATTTATTAGATGTGTTACTATCAATGAGCGGATGTGCAAGTGGACTTCGCGGATCCGTTCTGCGGACACGCGGCGAATCTTCGGCTACCTCTGCCGCGAATACTTTTTGCTCTCAGGGGAGGTTGTGTGGGTGTCTTTGGTTGGCTCAACAGGAAATCTTACTCTGCTTTAGCCAATCATCATTACGTATCCCGCCCTTACCAAAGGAAGAAAAAAATTAATCGTGTGCCTGTATGCGAGTTGAGTGAGATGCCACTTTCAAAACGAGTAGGTTCAGTAACGCGCAGTAACGGCGTGTTGCGTTACAGCTATACATAAAGTAACTCGTTAGATTACCTGTTACACCGTTTATTTTAACGCCGTTATTCCCATCACTGGTTATAATGTTGTTACTTCATCAAAAACATACCTACAGTTGTGTTTTGTTTCATCCATACATTCATATAGTTTGCATAATCCTGGTTTATTAGTCATCTACAAAGCTCAAAATGCTTCGTTCCACCTTGTGATGTCATGTGGTGGTAGTTTTCAAGTTAACAGCTACGTTTTACCTTTTAGTTCAGTGGCGATTGGCAATTCCAGAGCTAAAATTATACAAATGATTCTAGTGAAGGCGCATCAAAACACAACGGAGCACTTACTGTATTACCACATGGCATCATAAGGTGGAACAGAGTGTTTTCCGTTTGAGAGAAGGACTCAGCCTAAATATGCGGGATTTGGGTGTTAAACATGTGAATGAAACAAAATAAAAATCCAGGTATGTTTTTAATGATAAAACAATATTATAACATATATGAGAAAAATGGTGTAACATAGAACCTTACACTACGCATAGCTTCTTCAACTTCCAACTGTAAAAGAAAATAAGAAGACTCATGGCTGGATTTAGGCAATGGAGACACACCTCACCCACACATTTATTCAAACTCTTCCTCTTTGCAGCATTTAACACTTTCTCTACTTACAATATACAGTACAATGATCCGTAGACAAATAAAGAATAACTTTAACGCTGATTTCCCTGTTATCATGCTTTTCCCCTCTTTGGCTGTAGGGGCAGAGTGTTTCCTTTTTATTGTCTTTTTTTTGTAAACTCCAGGGAACAAAAGCACTTAGTTAACATAGAGAAGACACGTGTAGGAGCTTCTCTTCTGCTCATATGGAAGCCCTGGCGAAGGGAAAAAGAGCTCATTCAAATCCACACAGAACGTCTTTTTCTTGACTGGCAAATGACAGGCCCAGAGGCAGGGCTGAGGTGGAGCAGTCAGCCACCCTCTGTGTGACGTTAATGACTAGTAGTTTTGTAGCATTTTCCTTCTTTCTCTTTCTCTTTTTTTGCAGTTAAGGTTTGTTGGTTTGGTTTAGCAATTTCTGCATTTTACTCTAAAGGGCTCATATTGCACTATTTTCTGATCTATGTTATGTAATAATGCTGTTTAGTTATCAAAAACATAGTGTGTTTTGTTTCATTCACACATGTTTAACACAAATTCTGTATATTTATGCAGTTTTCTCTCAAACAGAAAGCAACTGTTCCACCCTGTGATGTCATGTAGTAAAACAGGAAGTGCTCCACTGTTTTTTTTAACTCACTCTTTTTGAATCATTTGTATATTTTCAGCCCTGGAATTGCCGATTACTACTGAACTAAAGATAAAAGGTGGCTGATAACTTAAAAATTACTACTACATAATTTGGAACAGAGCATTTTGAGCTTTGGAGATGCAGGCAGACTAATAATGCAGCATTATTCAGACTGTGAATGAAACAAAACACAAAGTTTTTGCTTGTTTTCTGCTTATGACCTTTTGTATCTAGCTAAGAGATATATTTGTATTACTATTACTATTACTATATATTTACTTGTACATATATATTTATAATTTATATTATGATAACTTATTTGACACTGGTCTCTTGTTATTTTTGCTACTTGGAATTTATTGTTATCATTTACCTTTTTGCTCTGCTTTTGCTTGTTTTTATTGTGATTGTGAGCTACTATGTCCAAATAAATTCCCTTGTGGATCATAAAGTTTGTCTTAGTCTAAAATGTGATGCGTCATGACCTAATGGAAGGGCAAAATGCAGAAAAAAAAGATTTTAGTTTGGCATTGCTGCCTAATATACAGAAAAACAGGTCAATAACCTGCAAAAGAGAATAATGGTTTTACCTTGAAGCGATTATAAAAAGAGATGCCTTAATTTTTTTTTAATAACACACAACTCCTTCTGAACATTTGATTTCAAAAGGGGTCAAAGTCATTTTGCAGAACACCAATGCAAAAGGTTTTTCAATCGTAGTATAATAGATAAGAATACCAGTCAGTAACACTTTAAAATAATTACAGTTTTAATAGCCTTTATAAAGCATGCGTAAAGACTAATGAGAGGTGTAAGTGTCAAGATTACACAGTGTGGTAACAGTACAGGACGTCTAGGCCTGTTACAATCACACAGTTGGAAGCATGTTATATTGCTACAGAAATATACAGTAATCACTTATAATAATGAAACTACTTTATGTCATGTTAATGCAAATAAAATGTACACACGATAAATATTGAGCCCTAAAATAAAGTGATTCAGCTTTCATGTACTGCAGTCAATATAGTAATTTTGACAGGTCTAATGAGGGCTATGAATGATTTAAGTACCTGCATAATTAATACTTTATATAACCCCTTTATTAAGTAGTTACTCTCGGCATGGATCACTTTAAACAAACCACCTGTTCATTATAAATATGGCCTTTGTTCATGCTGTACTGAGGGTAATTCGGGGCATTTATAAAGTGGAACCCATATCCCAAATTGCAGATAATGATCAATTAATTATCAATATGCAATCTTGTTTTTTATCATACCATACAGTCTATTGCAATGTGTCCATGTTGATTTGATTTAATGTCACCTGGTTCAAACATAAGAGCAACAATATGACCTTATATAACCTTTATAACCATACTAATGTTGAGATTTGGAGATGGAGACAGTGCGTGAATGAAAAAAACACAACAGCAGGTATGTTTTTGAGGCATTATAACATGGCTTAAAAGAGTCAGTTTTGCATAATATAGGACCTTTAACACTTTACTGGTATAGCCTTATTGTGACGTGACAATTAGAAAATAGAAATGACGTGACAATTCTCAAGAATGTGCAAATTACTTTTTTTATAAATGGATGTTTTGCTTTGCTGAAACTTGCTTGTGTGTCCTCAAATAACCATTTCTCTCTCTACTGTGCCCCAGCTTCATTCTAGTGTAGTGACACATCTGGGAGGGAAGTCACCCACACATGTTCCAAACACACACCAGGGCATGCGGGTACCCAGTGAGAGTTTCACCCATGCTGCGGGGTGACGCTGTGAGCACCCCGGGGCCACCACCAAGATGTGAGGGAGGGCTAAAAACATTCAATAGCATCGGCTGTTTAACTAACTGCAGAGTCAAATGGTGCAACGTGTGACCTTTACTGTGCTGCTGAGCTCATACACAAATGAAGACTGAGCACAAGAGAAGAATGATTAGGCAAGGAAGCACACACACCCACACATGCTCCACACTGTACACTTACAACATACTTAAAATCGCATCCTCATTAGATCAAAAAGCTGTTTCTCTACCACAGTATGACTCCTCAAATGATGTAAGGAAAAATGATCCTTTTTACCATTTATCAGAGAGCAGTAGAAAAGCCTTGGTGAAAACAATAATATATAAACATAGTGTAGGTAGTATACAGATTATTTTTTTGGATTTGCATAACAACTACACTTACAGCAACAGCACAGATAATCATCCCAAAAAATTGCTGCAGCTTCACAAAGAACACTGAATCACTGACTGGGTGTGTGAGCTTTAAGATAGAGACCAACTACTTCCCAGGTCATGGGTCACATAAATATTTGTAATGAAAGGAAGTGGATAAGTAACAATATTAACACTACGGCGTTATGTACAGTGACAAAACATAACAATTATAAAAGTGCAAAGTGATATACAGTACAATAACAGTGCTATAATAACGTGCTAGCGACATGACCATCTAGTTTTTTTTTAATAGAAATTAATTAATTCTCGCATTCTCTTGATATTAGTATGATATTATAAAGGTATTGGCCAATCACCACCATGTGCCACATCCTCCTCCTCCACCCTCCTGGTTTTCCTCCTAGTGCCCATCCAACCACTATCTCTCCATAAACAACTCCAAATGTCATTCTATCAAATCTTGTACCACCAGCGTCCCCCAAGGTTTGGTGCTCTAACTTCTCCTCTTCATCATCTTCATGCTTCCCCTTCACCACTTCATCTGTTACCATGGACTCCACTTTAAATCACTACCAAAATTTCAACTGATCACACCTGTTTCATTGATCTTCACTCTTCCTAATACTCCAGTAATGTATTGGAGATATGTTTAATGTCATAATGTGGATCATTCCAGGCAAAGTAATAAAATGTCCACGGAAACAAACATATGGCAGAAACTTTACATAGGGGTTTACATAGTACTTTGGAGTGACGCTGAGGAGGTTCTATATGAATATCTATAGAAGAATATTCAGTACTTACTCCGGTGAGAGAATGCACATATTAGCAAACGCTCAAGAAAAAAATACAACATGAATTTAAACAGGACATCTTCAGGAGCCCATGATCAATGGTCTTGCTCAGGTGTTTGAGTTTCAACAAAAAAGGTGAGAATGAGAGTTAGAGGGACTCGTTTACCAGTTCACTTCTTGTTGTTCCAAAAGTCAGACTAAAGTCTAATATGAGTTTTTATTATTAGTAATAATATAATAAGTAATTTGATAATGACAAGCTACAAAACACATAAGATAGCTTCATACTCTCAGAGAATGTTGACGACATCAGCTGAAAATGGTGAACAGCAATGCTTCAGCATTAGTTTTTCCCCTCTGGACTTCTGACACAAGGAGTTAGACTCAGTCGAGGTGTTGATATTATAATGCAGACCTGCCTGGACATTGTTGGCAGAGAAGCACAATAAGAGACACATGGACGCCTGCCCGGCTCTGACCTGAACTGCCCCGTTACGAAAGTACAGGTGTATTTGTTTGTGTCTGTAGTAAATGAGCCACTCCTGCAGTGGATGGAACTATTGGAGTGACTACAGCAGGGATGTGCTGATAGAGAGGTTTTAGAGCATCCGACTACTGCCCTAGGACTCTGCTAAGTAA
>JACN01041712.1:0-13826 GCA_000787155.1 Scartelaos histophorus | reverse complement strand
GATGAGATCAGGCTTTGACCAGGAGGTCTGGCCACACCATAAGTGATTAAAGATTTCTCAAATGTGAGTTGTTCAAGTATGTGTCTGTCATCGTCTAATTGAATATTCAGTGCTTTTTTTTACCTGCCTTTGGACAACAGATCTAACTATTGTGCACCGACATATTTATGCTGCTGACGCATTGATTACTATGCACAGTCCTACTTCAAATATAATAATATAGTAAAAATAGGTAGACTTTTGTTGAATAAGGCACAAATATACAGATGCAATATTCAGATCTGTATATATGTACAAGTTCAACACAATAGCATAGAGTAAATCATTATGAACTTCTTTGCACTTAATTGAATGTCATAATGTAATACCAAAATACATTATAATGAATGATGTGAATAAAATACCATAAGCCTATACACCAGCAATAGCATAGTGAGCCTGCAGTGTGAGCCGCTGTACTCGCCTGTACAGTCTGGCTGTCAGTGCCGTCCTGACAATGTGTGGGAGAGGCCACTGTTTAATTGGCAGAGAAAATTCAAGTGTGCGAAGTGGAAGTGTGAGGAAGCCTTGTGGAGCATATTGGAAAATGTTCAGTGCTCAGTCTAAGACTAAATTTACCCTGTTTTCTGATCATTTGGTTTGAAAACACAAGAAACATTTGCTCATTGTTCTGAATTACAGAGCCATATGTTGCTGCCATTGTTGTTTTTATAGCTCATAATTACAGGCCTTTTCCACTGTGGTTTTTCATATCAACAAAGCAGATTACTCATATCAGGCTATGGCAACCCGATGACACATTTGCATTTTAAAGATTGTGATTACTGGTTGTACTGTAGACTCATTCATTACTCTGAATACAAATCAAGCAGTTGTATTGAGGGACTTTATACAGGTTTGTATTATACATGCAATTTCTGGTTTGTGTTGCTAGAGGGAGTTCCCGGCAAAGAGTGATTATATCCAACTATGGTTCTAGCATGAAAAGAATGGTTTAGGGTCCTACTTATGCATTTGACCCATTCTTTAATGTCAATGCAGTAGGACAGTCTGTCAGGAGCAGATGTGGAGGAAAAATGCCAATTTGTATTATTTCATGTGTATATTTTATAGTGTCATTTGGGTTTCCATTTAACACGATTTATATACCATAGTGTTGTTGCTCAATTTTTATATGAAAGAACAGACTCAGTAACACCGATACCAAAATGATAATAATGATGACCTCTTTCTTTAGACAATAGAATGTGATTTTTAACCCTGAATAAAAGTACATTCTTTTACAGTACCATATGGGGTTTTATCTATAATTTCTCACTCATCCAGGTTCCATAAAGGTCTATGGGCGTCTATAATCTGCGTAGTCTTATACTTGTTCTGATATAACTCAAAATCATTCTAAAGCTGTTCAGTAAAGCTACATTTTTGTCTTGTGATTGTGTTTTAAATAATGACACCTGCTCAATTCAGTATGTAGTTTTGATAGTAGTTTTAGTGTCATTTACACCTTTGACAAACCAGTCCTGTCATTTGACGTCTTCACTGTCGACTTAGGGATCGACGCCAACCTCCCCAAATCCCACATGCGGTTCATATCAGGTCAAGATCCAAGTTGTTATTATTATTGCACAGTTTATTTAAATTGGACATTCTGTTTTGTTTACTTAAACCTAAAAGTGCGTCACTGATCAGTGATAAACTCAGATGCTACAATCAGGCCAGTTGAGAAGCATTTCCTTATTCAAATGCATTGTATTCTGCATGCTGCTAACCTACATTTGAAAACAATACAATTTATTATACACAATACCCCCAGGAACAGGCCTTATAAACATTTACCTTAGATACCAAACACTGCGCGCTCATTGTTTATCCCAGCTCTGTGATTCATCATAGCACCCCGCTCGCCCAGTGTGGTCTTGTCCGAGTCAGAGCCGCCGCCAAACTGCCACTTGAGAGATGACGGCTGCAAAGGAGCATGGGTAAAAAAAAAAAGTGTCCCTACAGGAGGCAGCAAATGTAGCATGGAGAGGCTAAGGGAGCTGTGTGCGCTGTCATTCATTTCCATTAGCGTAGCCGAGAGCGCCGATGGACATATCAATCAGTGGGTGGGTCCGTGTGCACAAGCTGTCGAGTGCTGTGGTGCAACTGTGAGCTGTGACAGACCAAGACGAATGACACGCATCTACATATACTGGAGAAGTGGTGATTAGCTGGAGGAAGGGAGAGCTGGGGGGTACACACAGAAATACATTTACATAGAACTGTACAGTGGTATAATAAGCCTGTGTGTTTGAAGCAGGAGAACGCAATATATCTGTAGATCTGTAGGTGCTTTTTGTTCAATGTAGCTTGATCCTATATTATGCAAAATTGACTCTTGTGAGCTCGGAGCCACGTTATAAAGCTGGAACCTCCTCAAAAACATTCCAGGAGTTGTGTTTTGTTTTAAATTACCCTTTATTATGAATCTGTTCACATCTCCAAATCGTAAAATGCTCTTTTCCACCTTTTGATGTAATGAAGAGGTAGTTTTCAAGTGCTTTTATCTTTTGTTTAGTAGAGATTGGCAATTCCAGGGTTAAAATCATCTGAATTATTCCAATGAAGGTGTGTGGAATTATAAAGATACTGTAGCACCTCCTATATTTCCAAATTACATCAGAAATGGGTGTTTTGTCAGCTTAAATATGCAGGATTTGTGTGTTAAATGTGTGTGAATGAAACAAAACACAACTTCAGGTGTGTTTTTAGTATGAAAACATTATAACATAGATCAGAAAATAGCATAACATAAGCCCTATAAGTAATAACATCTCCATGGAGACAACCAGATGATGAAACAGCTCCTCCACCAGAAAAAAATACAGTTAATTAAACCGGGATAGGACTAAAGTGGTGCTAACTTGAGACTGAAATATGAATCCAAGACACGTGCCAGGACTAAACCAGGACAAAACCATACGTGAAGCCGTGCTGTGTATATATAGGACTAAAACCACATGACGCCATGATGGACATGTCCACCAATCAGCTCCCTGTTCTGCTCCTGGTGGAACTGTATCCCTGTATGTATCAGTCAGGTGTCTTTTCAAAGGGGTTATAAATAGTGGCGTGCCGTTCCCCGAGCTGCAGATCTGCCTCATTAGGCCCAATTGGAGCGGTAATTGCTTATAGCAGAGCAGTCAACCACAGCGCTGATGGATAGAGGAGAAGACAGCACTATTTTTGGTGAAAGAGGAGAGAGGGGAGGAGAGGGGCAGATAGAGATGGAGAGACAGGGGATGGTTGTGTGTCTCAATATGCCTTTTGCAATGATTTTCATATAATGCACTTGTATGGATCCAAAGATAAGTGCTTAGCTTTGGTTATATTGTATTTTGATTAGCTATGCACATGTTTTTTTTAAAGTACTCCCCATATTAGAAGGAGCCGTCTTTCATATCTGATACATGATGTTTTTGTCTCTACATCATATTTGTGCTAAAATTGCACAAGGCTGATCCTGGTGCTTCATGTTACAATATTGGATTATAATTTATATTAAATCAATAACTCTGAGGCAGCGTATCTGATACAATTAAACGTCACCCAGAGACTTATAAAAACTGACAGATATTGATGTCAGGCAGTCAACAGGAGTCATCTATTTTAAACTGATTATTTTATTACAGCCGAGCCGTGGCTGCAAAAAAGTCAAACATGAAACTGTAATTTCTGTCAATATTTTTCCAATTAAAACATTCACACAGTAGCAGTACCAGGGTTTTATATTAAATGGATTTGTTTGCTTACATCCAGTAGCAATTTTGCCGATTGCAATTTTGGCTTTTCTATCCAGGCAGAAAAGTGGTATAAAAAATTCATATTAAAGCAGAACTAAGTAACTTTCAGCAGTAGAGCTCCAGACGCACTGCCAGGGAACAGACTAAAAAGCATTAAACAGTATAATCACATAAAAAGCAAATAATATTGCCAAAGAGCACAATTACCCACAGAAGAACACTCAGGTCTCGTCGGCCATATTGAAAGTCTGGTTTTCAGCACAGCGACGGCGTGAGTCAAACACTCTGATTAAATCATCACAGGGACTCGCTGCGCTCGCTAAACAAAGATATTTAATCAGATAAAAATGTTACTTGGTTCTTCTTTAATTATACATGTGTGTATTTCTTAGGCTGTGCTCATGCTCATAAAGTGGGACTGAACCAGGACTAGACCAGGACTAATCCAGGACTAATCCAGGAATTCAGGAATAGGATCAAACCGAGTCTATGTCAGGATTAAAGTCTGAACGTAGCTTTAGAGGCATAAAGGTCGACAGAAACAATAAGAACAAACTTTTACCACTCGCTCGGTGCGTTTAGAGCCTTCATAATGCAGCGATGGGCCTGAGTCTGCTGTGCTCCAGGACACTGAACATTCAGAATTATCTCTATGAACAAATCACATCACAACACCACAATAGTTTGTGTTACAGTGTTCAGTGTTTTAACACATTTGACATTTTGAATTATATTTTTAAAAACTGTTCTTAACTTCAAACCACAGATGCACTTGGCAGCACCATCTAAAGTGCCTCTTGAGCAGGAAAATACCATCACATCATTCAACAGAATAACAGGATTTGTATTAAACGCATTTTGCTGAATGAGAACCATAAGGAAACATCTGCCAGGTTTTCAGAGATGTTATTGGGATAGGCAGTTGTTTCCATGTGGTTCTCATCCAGACAGTTGTTTCACTTTAACATCAGAGCGGCAGACTGGACTAAATAGGAGGTGTAAGAGTTAATTCTGAAAATATTTATTCACTTATGCTTCAGAGTTGGGTAATGTTTTACAGTTAAGCAATAAATAATCAGCCTTATCGTTTCTGATCGAGCACATTTACACTTGAGGCAGATTTGTCTCCAGTTGGTAGAAGCACTCACCATATTAATTGCTCAAAGTGGAGCTGGATTATGCCTGATATACATATATAACAACACGCTAATGTATATGCTAATCTGAATTAACCTGTGATTAACCCCACATCTCCATAGATTCGCATGTAATCAGCGCACTCTGGCTGCATGTCCCTGTAATCCACATGTGTTTCTGTGTATTTACTCGCCGCTCACTAATCGCATGTGTTATGGATTGTACTTACAAGCTATGACTCATTTATATTAAGTTATTTTCTGATCTGTCTTATAATGTTGCTTCCTTATAAAAAAACAAACACAGAATTTTGCTTTATTTTGTTCTGACATGTTTAACACATAAAACCTGCAAATTTAAAAATACTTTGTTCCATTTTGTGACGTCATGTGATAATACAAGAAGTGCTCCACCGTGTTTTTTAACTCCCTGCACCTTCGCTAAAATATCTGAATATTTGAATCCGTTCATTTCTGGAATTGCCCATAATGAACAAAAGGAAAAGTTGACGTTCACTTGAAAACTACAATTACTCGACATCACAGGGCGTAACGGAGCATCTGAAACGCTGGAGTCAGATTCATGCAGCTCAAACCTGGAGCAGTTTTCCTGAACATGTGAGGCTGGGCTCTACTTTGACTCGGTTTAAATCCAGGCTTAAAGCGCTTCTGTTTAGCTGTGACTGAAAGGTTTTTATTCTGCACTTTTCTTCTCTCTTCTTCTCTCTCATTTAATGTCTCTTTCTCGCTCTTTTTCATGATTATTTATGTTTTAATTTGTTTTTATTGTGATCTTAATGTATTTTGTAAAGCACTTTGAATTACTTTGTGTACAAATTGCACTATACAAATAAACTTGCCCTGACATTTTGTGCTTTGGAGAAAGGTTTACACCATTTTAACATGACTTAAAGCTCTAAAGAGTCAGTGTAGGACTTTTAAATAAGCCTTTTTCATTCAGACATGATTTCACCACAGTACATCATCTTATATTACAAATATTATGCTTTATTTCTGGTGTTCAGTGACAAACTATAGCTCATGATATTACATCGTCATTCACTGTCAGCACAATTATTGATCAGGTCTATTGACGTCCTGTTCCAAACTCCCAAACTGCCCCTCCCTCTTTAATGGAGCTGTGGGCAAGGACAGGACGGGGATGAAACAGACGACGAGTCTCCAGGGCAATGAAGGATTATTCAAACATGGACGATTCAAAGTCTTAGCCTTGGTATTTCCAGTTTTATAACCTTAAACTATAGATATGCCTTAGTTCAGAGCCTTAATTCTTGTCATAAACTGTATTTATTTATGAACATTCTCTCTCTATAACTGCTGCTACTGGGTTTGTCATTTTGGTTTTAAAATGTTTGTTATTTTGTCTGTAAAAACATTTCTATTCCTCATATGGAACTCAACTCAACCAAATTTGCTCATTTTACTGCTAGCCTCGGTGAGCTTCATTTGACTGGAGCTGACCTCACATTCTCATAGTCCACTTCTGTGTAGAGTCTGTGGTTCTTATGAAGTTTGTGCAGGTAAGATGCCAGCAGAGGGCTCTAGGAAAACACCATTTAACACACGAAAAGTGAAGTAGTTTATATGCCTATAAAAGTAATACCTGCTAAAAGAGATAAACACTTTAAAATACAGAAGTTTGCTTTATTACCAGAAAATGTGTGTAAATGAAACAAACCAGCTCCAGGTATGTTCATGATAAAGACAGAACATTTAAACATAAAACCTTGAGTTCAGTGTACGTGGGCCTTACATGATGTTAAAGGCACAATATTTAGAGATTGGATCATTTACAATATGACAAGTGTGTGGTTCTAAAGGGCTGTTTAAAATATGAGCTGAATCCATTCCCATTTTGTATTGTTTTGACAAGGCACTTTATTCATGACGCTAATGGATGCCAAACAAAACCTGTAATTTCATTTAAATAAGCTTTTTACTCCAGCGAGGCTTTTCAAAGGAGAAATGCCCCGGTGACGTCTGTTTGTGTGGATCAGGAGAGGACGTCCCAAGAGCCTCAGACTGATCAGATTCTGTCACCCGAGGGTGGGGGGCGCACTAAGGTCACGTAAAACTAAGAGAGTGGAGAGTGTGGGTGCTTCTGATGCAGCGTGGCATGCAATATTTTATTAATTTATTTATTCTTAAATTATTTTTAAGACATTATATCTATTTTTATTGCATGTTTCCATTTTCCTGCTGTCCTTGAACTGTGCGTTGCAACACTGAAATTTCCCCACTGTGGGACTAATGAAGGCAAATCTGATCTTATCTTATACATATGAACCAGTGCATCATGGGTACTGAGTGGGAGCTACTTATGCTGTATTGATTAGTCTTTTAAATTAAACTATAAAACTGTGACTAAACGACTTGGACTGAATAAACTGCACTGATGTTGTGTCTGGTAAAACTGTAGTTATTGATAAGTAGTTTAGTTATTGATAAGTAGTTTAGTTATTGATAAGTAGTTTACTGTGTGTGAACGTAAGAAAAACACCCAAAAGATTTAATGTTATATTGATCATGTCAAGGCAGCGTTTAATTTACATGAACAAAAAGTGTGAATGTGATGATTAAAAAACAATGATATGATTTAGGATAATTGCCAGATACAATTCTAATAAAATAAGAATAAAGTATTGTAAATGATAGATTATAGATATTTGATATTTTGTTCAAACAATAATCAAAAGATAAACAAAGGCAAATATTTTAAATTTCCTTTTATGAGTTATAATTCTGAAAAAGGAGGAGTTTCATGGAGTAAGAAATGTGCTAAAATACTGTATAAAAATGAATCTTTCACCTTTTTGTGAGGAGATGTTATTGATAATTGCAGCTGATGTCAACATTCCCTGGGGTATGATGCTAACTAGAGGCACTGCTCTTTCTGGGGCTTAGTCTGAGCTTTATTTTAACACAATTGAATCATGAAGAACTCATTTAAATGAAGTGCCTTCGATGAATAATGTAATAGTAGAAGCTTGTCTCTCTGTATCATGTCAAAATTACCATTCATATGAAATCTAAAATCGCATCATTCCAAAAAGTTTTATTCAAGTTTTTTCATAACAAATTTAAAATGACCCTTTTAAAAATGTGCAGTCACCAAATAAGATGAATGCGTTTGCCCTTGTCCCATTTGGAGCACGGCTCATATTATAAATGAAGGTCAGTGGAGTTTCAAGGGCAGAGTAAGCAAATAGCAACAGACCAATACTCTGGGCTTTATTAATCCACATTTGGGAGATGAATGACTTGCAGCTGGTTCTGGGACAGTCGGAGCCTGTATCCTTCCTGCACTGGTCCAGGCTCAGGTCACTTTGTTGTGTCAGGTCCTCGGGGGGTTTCCAAAAGCACAAGTTTTCCCCCAAAGATGAAAGTGAACTTGAAAATCCCTTTGTCTGTCCGGGGAAAGAATCGGTATGTTTATATTAAGCCATAGACATTAAAGGAGCTTTTTCATGAACTAAGCAAAAACAAAGGAAATGGGCGGTTTCTATATGAATTAGATGCCCAGACAAAGTGGTTTTCCAGGGTTTATTGAACTAAAACGTCCCATATTATGTCAAATTGATTCTTGAGCTTGAGTAACACTTTATTATTAGTTTGTCTACATCTCCAAAGCTCAAAATGCAGCTTCCATTTACCATTAGTTCAATAAAGAGTCATTTCCTGACAAAAAGAAGATGAGATGCCAAAAGCAGATGTAGAACAAGACGCTGCTGACTGTAAAGAAACGGCTGAAGACCAACAGGACCTCACCAAGAGCCAGAGGCTGAGAGATCTGAAAACATCTAAACACTGGCAGAACCTTCTCCTAGTTTCAGTCTGGTTCAGTCTGATGAGGTGCAAGCTGAAGATGAAGCCACCAACACCTCAGAAAAGAAGAAGAGACAGAAAAGGGAAAAAAAACAAGAATGAGGGCAAAGATGAGATCCCAGAGACTCCAGAGAAGAAGTCCTGGGAAGAAAAACTTCAAGACTTCTGGAGGAGGAGGGATTTGCTGAGAGCCCAGAAGGCTTCAGCAGCAGAGCTAAAAGAGTCTCCAGAAGTAGCATAAGATGAGCTCTTGTGCTTCACATGAAGAGTCAGAGGAGACTGAAGCTGAAGTTACTTCAACCAACGTCTCTGTGTAACAGTGGAGAGGAAGGATTCTACTGCTACTCTCAGAAACAAAAAGAAAAAGAACAGAAAGAAGAAGAAGAAGACGGCAGGTGGGACGGAGTAAATGCAAATAAATAAATAAATGAGCATCATATGCATCACGTTGAGGTTTTATGTGAAGTATTCTGCTTCTGTAGTTTTTGTTTGGCCACTCTAGAGGGAATTAGACTGAAATAATCTCCTCATAACTGGCTGTAGAGGATCACAAAGAAGAACATCACATCTCCATTGGTTTTAATCCTCTTCCAGCTTCTGTTGCATAGAGCTTCAAGGGCTTAAACGTGTGAATGAAACAAAACACAACTCCAGGTGTGTTTGTGATCAGGAAGCAGCATTATAATGCCAGAAAATAGCACATTATGGGACCTTTAAACTGCAAAAGATGACAGACTTTATTCAATAATACTTATAGTTTAAAATGGAGCTGAAGGAATAAAATCAGAGTCCTGCACCTGAACTTGTAGTTTAAATGTCAGAGTGAGGATTTTGGAGCCAAACTTTAAAATATGTGGTTGTTTGTAGGACAAAATCTAAAAATAGGACAAAATGTTGGTCGATTAAGTTAAAGTTAAAAGAGTTAGGTTCATCTTTCAACACCAAAATCTCACATTTTGTCACTTTCATCAACCCCTGAGCCGCGTCTGAAATAATGACTGTATCTGTATTATCTCCAAATCACAACAACAGCAACTTAATTATTGATCGCTGCAGCCTGTGTAATTCCATCCTTGATCTATCCTGTTTGAGAGCTTTAGTCCTACTTATCCTGCGTTTCCGTTTCATTTATATAATTCATGCCTTGGTTGTCACGCACATGTGGCCAGCTGCCTTTGCTCCATTTGTCTCCGTATAAAAACCATTAATAAAAGAACACGACCAAGTGGAGGCATTTCAGATCGACTTTGTGTTATTGGTGTGAAATATGCACAGTTATGTCTGCAGTTCTGCATATTTTAAATGGACCTTCCTCAAAAAGTCTTCTCCATTTCTCCTTCAGGATCCATCAGTCTCTCTGCTCCTTTAAATAACAAATGGCAGTGATGTCCTTGGGCAGCTCCTCCTTTTCTGTTTGTTGCCTTGAAAGTGCGAAGGAAAAACTTTGGGAACAGTTCAGAAAGGTTCATGACAATTTTTGAAAATGTTCCACTCTGGGCAAAATGATTCTGTGTGACATTGAAGCAGATTATGACAGATTTATCATAACAAGCTCTAAAAATGACCAAAATTATACACAATTATTCAGCAGATTATTGTTAGTCCACAACACAACAATTCTAACCAAAGCACAGGACAATCTTCACAAAATAATCTGATTAAATCTATTTTCAAAAACTTTAAGGTTTGAATTTTGTAGGATTTAGCTTTTTACAGATAGACACATCAAAGTAACCAAGAGGTCAGATTTTGAATTTTAAACACCACTGAATTTCTCACTTTGAATTTTTTAAACCTGAAAAAAGATGTTTGATTTTTTTTTAATTCTGAATTTTAGTTGCTGAAATTTTAACTGCACTTTTTCAATATGTTTCAAAATAAAAATGTCACCTTTAGATATTCACTGCGTATTTCCAAGCCCTGAAATTCAACTCAAACATTAAATTAAAATTCAAAGTGTAAAATTCGCAATGAAAAATTTTGCAGCAAATTTCCAAGATGTCAAGGCAGAAGCATCAATCCAGAGTGAGTGAGGAGGACAGAGGCTGTTTCCTATTGGCCGTTATCATCTGGGGGTGGGGTTTGAGGTTTGGATGAGGCTAATTCTGACCAATCAGATCGCTTCACTGCTCCATTTCCTGTTTGTTACTAAATTAGATCAGACACTCTGGCTCGATTGCTTCTGTCTTTGCATCTTGGATCATTCCTGCCAATTTTTTTACTGCAAATTTTACACTCTGAATTTTGACTGTTGAATTTAAGACTCGAAAATATCTATGCTGAAGGTGAAATTTTAATTTTGAATTTGAAACACTTTGAAAATGTGCTCGTAAAATTTCAGCAACTAAAATTCAGTATAAAAATAATTCAAACATGTTTTTTCAGAGTTACAAAAATTCAAAGTGAGAAATTCAACGGCGTTTAAAAATCAAAATCTGATGAAACAAATTATCTTCCATACTTTTGTACTTTTACTTCAGTCATGTCTTGTAGCAGTGGAGGAATATCATTTTTATGAATGAAATATGAATAAAATTTGACACACAAACATATTCTTTTTACATGTTAGTCTCATGTTTAGAGTATCTATGTCATGCTATTATGCCTGTTATGTGTTACCAAATCCTCTTATTGTTTTCAATCAGTGTGAGAAACTGATGATCTGGATCAAACAGTGAAATTAATCTGCGAGGTCAGAGGTCGTCCAAGGGTCAAAGCATTTGTCAATTATTCCAGTTGAAATTCAGGACACATGTATTGAGCTGCTGTGGAGTTCATTCAAGTCCAAATCAAATGTGCATAACTCTGCAGTGGGGTCAGTGCGGTCGTGGTGTCAAATATGTCAAATATGTCAAATATGTGGCCTTTTACTATGGAAATGAAAGCAAACTAGACATTTAGCAGATATTTGTTGCATTTTGTGAAGTATTTTATAAATTCAAGGGCCCATATCAGAGTATTTTATGTTTCCTCATCAAAAACATACCCAGAGTTGTGTTTTATTTCATTCACACATGTTAAACGCACAAAACCTGCATATTAGATCACTGTTTGTTTGTTTTTTTTACTTCATACACCTTTATGTGAATCATTTGGATAATTTCACCCCTTGAAAACAACTGCGTCATGACATCACAAGGTGGAGCAGAGCATTTTGAGTTGTGGCGTTGTAGACAGACGAATAATCCAGGATTTACTCAAACACGGGTGAAAACAAAGCTCCCTGCATGTTTTTGATGAGGAAATGACATTCTAACATGGCTCAGAGCTCACGAGAGTTCATTTTGTGTAATGTAGGACCTTTAATGTTCAAAGTAACACACCCCAAGTACTTTTAGACGACCTTGAAGATGATTAAATGTGAGAAAGTCGAGTTTAATGCAATACAATAGAACATCCGAGGCAAAGCAATAAAAATTCTATGAAGAAAAGCAGGTGACAAACCCTTTTTTAAACCTCTGAAACTCATAGAAATCATAGAACATCTTCAGCTGAATAAAATCCCACTACAGCCACAGTGGATAAGAGTAATGATCTTACCCATTGCAATCGAGCACTATGTAATTTAACACTCTGTCTGTAATCTTAAAACACTCTGAACTGATGGAACCACATGAACTCCAAAAACCTGTAACCTTAATGTCTCAGTGCGGCCTTATAGATGTAAAAGATATGGAATAAATGCATATTGAGTGGGTGATCTATTGTACTTTAATGATAATTGCTTGTTCTGGGGTATTGTTCTGTTGCTATGGCGATAAGACGATTTCAGTCACTGTTAAAACTCAGAAAACAAGAAACAGTAAAAGTAGCTGCGCTTGACGTTTCTTTAACTCAATTAAAATGGACTTTTATATCAGACAAAACAAAGGAAACATGCAGGGGGCAAACTTTCCACCAGAAATGTTACATAATACATCTTTAAAGGGCCCATATTACACTTTATCTGATGTTATAACGTTGTTTTCTCATCACAAACACACCTGGGGTTGTGTTTTGTTTCATTCACACAAGTTTAACACGCAAACCTGCACATTTAGGTATAGTTCTTCCACCTTGTGATGTCACGGCGTTGATACAGGAAGTGCTCCGCTGTGTTTCTTCCCTCACCGAAATCATTTGGATCATTTCAGCCGAGGAATGACCGATCTCTGCTGAACAAAAGGCAGATGTTAAATGAAAACTACCACTGCATGACATCACAGGCTGGAACAGACTAATAAGACTAATAAACTAATAAAGGATTCTTCAAACATGAATGAAGCAGAACACAACTCCAGGCTTAAAGCTCAGAGGAGTCAGCTTCACGTCTTATCGGACTTTTGAGGTGAACTTTACATTATTTTTACACACATTTATCTGTAAATGGAGCATCGCATGATAAAATATGTCCAAAATGTTCTTCAGACAATGACACCTAAGAGCAGGTCTTATTGGACCAAAGCACCATGTTAAAACTCATCTCTGGTCCCAGAACAGCGTGGGCCCCATACTTCTTATTAACTGCCCCATTCTTTAGACTTTTTCCTCTTGCCCATCAATCACAGGTATTGATCCTGCCTCCCCGGTGTGGTACCTGTCCATGTCTGAGGCTAAGTGGGACAGATCGCAGCGCTGTCGTGATATTTCAGCCTTTTCCTCTGACATTTGTGTCCCCTGTGGATGGGACAAGGTGAAAGGGACAGACTCAGCCTAAATGGAAAAGTATCTCTTGAGGAATTACCCAGGATTAATATGTTCGCGCAGCACTGGCATTTAGAGTTTAAACCGCTCCTCGCTAGATTCAAATGAGTTTTTCTGAGCTGTGTCAAACAAAAGAAGCATAGTGTGGGAGCGGTGCAGTAAATCCTTTTAGAAGAGATTTGTCTCTGTCCCACTGTCACACTTTAATCTTATGACAGGTTTAGAAACTGGGGCTTTGCGGACGCCATTTTGGATCAGAAGCACCCAAACATGTGTTACATCTGACAGGGATTAAACACGTTGTTATTCAGGAAAGATTCTGCAGCAAAGTACTTTAATGCATCAAAGCATCATTAAAGGTGCAATGTGTAACTTT
>JACN01001723.1:0-30957 GCA_000787155.1 Scartelaos histophorus | reverse complement strand
GTAAAAGGCATAGTAACAGAAAGAGGTCTGTTGACTTCCTGTACAAAAATGCAGAACTAACAGGCTCTGTAGTGAAATCTCACAGTGAGCAGCAGTGAATTCATGCATGAATCACTTTTACAACATGGTTAAAAGCTCATAATGTGCCCCTTTAAAATCATTGTTATCGTTATCTGGACTATAAATGGGACTATAAAAACACACAGACAGAAACAAAGATAATGTATAAATATTCTCTACATAATCTAGAAGCCTTTGTCATTTTTATCTTCATCAAGACAAAAATATGTTAACTAGTCCACTGTTAAGGTGTTAGTTGCAACTCTAGAATACATGCAGACTGATGTTTAAATAAAGAACTACACTGTTTTAGCTTGGGTTAAAACTTGAACAATGATAGTGCAGTGCAGTGGATTTATAAAGTACTTTTTTGGACAGTCAAAGATGCTTTACATTGCATTATTCATTCACTCTTAATCACTTAAAATCATGCATAATAGCAAATTATATAGTAAAAAAATCCCAAATATGCACTGCAAAAAACTTGTCAAGTAAAATTATCTTGCATTTTCTGATAAATGTAAGTGTTTATATCTTTAAATTTTGGCCAAGTTATCTTATAATAAACTACCTCTAGACTACAATTAAGCTGCCTCAGAACTAGTGAATAGATAATGAATCTGGAAACAAGATGAAGAACCTGATATAAGCTTTGAAAGATTTTAAAGTGTGATTGTAAAACAGAAATCTGTACAAGGAGATTTGGACAAGTCATAATCGTTACAGCTGATCTAGATTCATGGTGTTTTTTTTACCATGAGTCCAGCGGTGGAAATAGCGATGACGATAAACAACAAGAAGCACAGCAAACTCCTCCTCCGAGGGTACCGCCGACCAATGGAGGAGCTGCAAATCCAAAAACAGGAATCACAAGGGTCACTCATTAATTCATATATTATTTGGATATTTCTTAATAGACTCATTTGAACTTACACTTTTCTGCAGTGGGGACACCGTGCCAAAGTTCGATCTGAAAACTCCGTCCACTGAAAGAAGACATGCGTTAAAATATGGGAGGAAAAGTTGATATAAAAGACTCCAAGATTAAAAACAATCAATATGAAAGTGATGGTGCCACTTGTTTCCTTTGCCAAGTTTGTCATTTTGTTCATCAGAAATTAAACTTTATATTTGGATGCATGTACCTTGGTGTCTCTAAATAAGTTATGAATAAGTAAAGGGAGTTCGACGTTCATACCAGGAAAGTGTTGGCGCAGTGCCCGCAGATGACCCTGATCCCGACGGGCTGGTGGTGCTGCGGCTCTGGACTGTCTCTGCCGATGTGCACTGGGCCCAGGTTTATGATGCGTTTACTGACCAGGAGAGAAGAGGACACATCAGTGACGGAGAAAACAGAAACTCTATACCAAGCATGGAAACTGCTTTTTCATAAATAAAATGAGGCATCTGGAATATAATGAAAGAAGATGGCAGAGGCACTTTGACTTACAGTGTATTTATTTGTGGTCACACTAACACGTTTCAACTAATGAGTCTTCATCAGCCCTGATGAAGACACACTTGAAATCAGAGCCTCTGTCATCCTCTATTTTCTCTATAAAATACGTTTATTTTGCAATTCGAATATGTGGCCCAGGAAGTGTACACTGCCCAGATCTGGTATATAGTAATAGCAGCACTTAAAACAAGATGCAGCGGTCTCATTTTGTTGCACCCTTTGACTGCACTTTTGTAATCCATCCTGTTGCACTTCTGTTTGAAAACGCAGTTTTAAAGCTGAGCACTCACCTTTAAATCCTGTGATGCATGTGACTACGAATGTGGCAAGAACTGGTTAGACAGATTTCAAACTGTGAAATTCAGGTACAGCAGCTTTAGAAGGACGAATCAGATGAGATCACAGAGTATCTGAGTGAATCAGAGGCTCACAGACAATGGGGCAGTGCAGGACTAAATACCAGATAAGAAAGAATCCTGCATATCACCTGATTAATGTTTTGCCATAAAAACTAGACACCTTTTAGATACTGCAGCAAGATATGTAATGTAATACTCTTTAAAATATTTGATATGTTACAGAGCTTGAGTTGTACTCACCAGTAGGGTCTTGGGCAGGCGATTCTCTGAGACGTGACTTTACAGATGAGCAGACAGTTACATGGACAGCGCACATATTTCTTCCCCACAGGAGGGTTTTTTATGGGCTGCAAGGATAAAAAGAGACAATATTATTCATCAACATGCAATTATTAAAGCTGCAACTTCTGCAAAATCAACTTTTATGAGCAGCATTTATAATGAGTTATAATGGTTTTTCCCTCTTCTTCGGCTCATTTGCTTGTGGAGATGTTATTGCTTTTCCTGGATTATTCCACAGTAAGTCATAAAATATATCTCTAGCATTTATTAAAATTATAGGTGCATTTACTGCTAAGAAATACTTGCAAAAAACACTTCTTGTGGGTTTACCTCTCCACAGCTCTGACATGTAACTTGGCACCTGCTCCTCTCCATAAATAAGTTTAAAAAGGCACTGCACCTGATTTTCACTGTAGTAAAATGTGGAAAAAAGAATGAGCATTTGTTTTAAATGTTTTGCAGTAGTCTTAATGCCTAAGGTAATTGAGGAATAATTTCAGAGTTGAGTTTTACCATCAGGGCAACAACTAGCATGATAATGCACAGTTCATACAGTATCTCTGAATTGGGGCTGCACAGATTTTGCTCAGATACATGGGGGCGGGAATTGGAATTGGGTACAGCCCCATTAATACCATACTGTCATAGAACTGTCATAGAACTGTCATAGAACTGTCATAGAACTGTCATAGAACTGTCATAGAACTGTCATAGATTGAAAGCAAAGCAATAATATTTCCATAGACCCTCCATCAGTAAAGTTACATATTGTCCCTTTATAATTTTTTTCCGCATACAAAGTGGATTGTTACTGACCGTTGCCTCATTGCAGAAGCTGCACTTGACCACATGCAGGTGACCTTTGCCCTCTACAGAGATTGCGCTCTGGCACACACGGCAGCTGATGACCGGGGCACTGCCACTGTCGGGGCTACCCTGGGGCGAGTATGGAGGAGGGGGCTCACCTGGGGCCACAGGGTACGGAGGGACACCTGGAGACAGAAGTCAGACTCAATGAGAAGAAACAGATCTGTCTCTTTTCAGTTTTTAGCATTCTGGGCAAAGTTCACATTTAAACATGTCCCAAAAAACAGACCAATCACGATAATTACTATTGACTTAGCGTTTTGGGGGGTTTATATTTATTGTGGGTAGTTTCTTTCTACTTGTAACTTTTTGTCATCTTTTTGCACTAAACGGAGTTGAGTTGAATACATAAACTATAACTCAACTCAGTTTAGTGCAGAAACTGAGTTGAGTTGAATACATAAACTATAACTCAGTAAGTGTTTAATTTATATATTGCGGCTCAAGTTTATTAGCAATACTGTAGATATAGGAATGTTGTGGTGGGCAGGGAGTCCCGCTTTAGGGTTCATGTGTCAGTGGTATAATTATTTTCAATATCACAGTCTATATTTTTTCAGTAAAATGCCGTGTGAAAAATTAACAAAAAGACTTAAATAATGAACTGACCAAACTAACTGCACAGATTTCCTAATTCAGTTGTGATTTTGATTTGATCATGATTTATCTTGCAGCTCTACTACTGAGAGTTGAGGTCCAAACTGTGAGAAACTTGCACTTTTAAAGTTTATACGGTCAGTAGTTATAGTCACATGACACCACAACAAACTAGAAAGGCAGTAGTATAAAACTGAGTTAGAGGACCAGTGAGAATGCTATGGTGGGTTTTGCCATTTAACTGTCACATTGCAGATTTGTTGACCTGCTTTATGGTTAATATCTCCAATTCCTGCTCCTATCCATGAAACAAAATCTGGTTCAATGTCTTAAATAAAAAGTTTCATTTTTTTTTTTTACAATAACTTCAGAAAGTGATGCCATTTTTTAACCAAATACACTCAAAATAAATAATGTTGATTTTACCATGGAAATTAGACGGCAGACCACGGCCAGGACCCTCATCTTGATCAGACAGCAGTGGCGAGCGTTCCCCGTCTGCCATGGCACCGAGTCCAGGTCAGAACTGTGCAGAACCTGGAATCAGACCGGAGTGAAAACAAACCAGGACTAACTTCTGGATTTCAGATGACACCAAAAAATTCTTAGGGCCAAAACATTTTTTTTTTTAAAAAAAAAGAGGCAGCAAAATTTTATGTTAGGTTATATTGTTATCATCATAAAATCATAACTAGTATGAAATTTTTGTGAGTTTTTGCCCTTGATTGAAAGAAAAAAAAAAACTCTGCATGAATAATAACCTCTGCATGTCATTTCTGCAGCCTATGTCTAACCAGGAAATTGTAAACTTCAAAGAATAAATAGAAAAGACTAGAGAGACAAGATTTTTAGTGACATCACAAATATAATTATGTCAACTATGGTTTAGACAAAAAAGTATTCTAACCTATCATATGCACTTTAATTACTGGGCCTCTGCATATGCACAGCAGAAGCACAACAAAAAGGCATGGAAATATTAAAATAGGCCTACATAATGATTCAAATACAAATTTGCCAATTAAAAAGGAAATCACAAAAATGCTGATAGAATAAAGGACTAAAAATGCTATAAAACAGTATTAAGATGTGTCTATGGGCATAAAACAATAGCCTGCAGAACGTAATTATAACTAAAAATGGCTGACTTATGTACCGAGCCAGAAGTGTTTCTGTTGACAATAAACTACAAATTTCATGGAGTAAAAATAATACAAGTCATAAATCTACAAATGGCTTTAACTTAAAATGCAAAGTATAAAATCTGCTTACCAAAAGATGAACCGAACAGTCGAGGCTTTCCGTCCGCCCAAAACAACCAAGGAGGATCCGGGTGAAAGTGCCGGGTTTTAGATGCGTTTCAGCGGCGCAGAGGTGAAGGGAAAGCGGTCAAAGCAGGAGCCAAACCCGCGGCCTCGGCTCGGTACCGGAGCAGAAGCACATGACTCTGCAAAGATCTCAGGAATCGCGGAAGTGAAAACAAACACAGGTCACATGACACGTGTGAGTCACGGGGGAGACGGACAGATACGGGGGCCAATCAGAGGGCGAAATGGAGGTAGAAGGCGGGACTTTTTTTGTATTTTATAAAGACGAGAGGTCAGACAGTTAATGGAACAGATGAAATAAAATATCTTTACATAAGAGATGATACAGGAAATTAAATACAAGAAATTACAGCAGTTGGCAAATACAAAATGTAAACAATATAAGCAAATAATACTAATAATAATATAGCCGCAAGCGGCAATGATCGTTCCTCACATGCGCCTCTGCCGCGCCCCACCCCAACCATGACTAACCCTAGCCCTTACCCTAACGCCAATCTAACCCTGGCATTTTCATACATTTTTGTACGTTTTTTACGTTTTTGGTTTGCAAAGTGGCGCGGTAACAATGTTTTAGTATTTTCTTATATCAATCTGTTCAGGCTTTGAGTGTGCACCCACGAGATTAAAATCTGAGTGAAATCGGCCAAAGTTTGTACAATTTAGTAATTTTACCATTAGAATAACATGGAGAGATCTGAGTGAAATCGGCCAAAGTTTGTACAATTTAGTAATTTTACCATTAGAATAACATGGAGAGTTCAACGCCATTAAGAACAAAACAAACTATCAAAACAAAAAAAGGACATGGGTGTCAATGACATCGGGATGCTAATAGTTTTGTGCAGAAATTTTAACAATAATTTTTTTTCTCCCATATTAAATTTTGTTTCAATCTATAAGGGGCGCTAAAGCACCAAATTAATTTCTTTCACATTCAGTAGTTCTAGGGCAGAGACTGCTTCACTGAAATCAGAGTTCATTTGTGCAAATCGGAGCAATTTGTAAAAACAGCAAAATTTCCAAAATGCCAATTTTTGTCGCTTCACTGCTCAAAATACTGCAAGACTGTAATTTAGCTAAATTTTGATGTTCTATCCTTTGAAGTAATGTGCACCAAATTTGAGCCCGTTCATGTGAACGCCTTGCATGCATAAAAGTTTACAAAAAATGCTGAGTCAAGTTTAATACAATATTGCTGCCCCCTGGTGGAGCAGACGGCGTTGGTGCAATATTTTTTATGTGTGTTATGATCAAAAAAAAATGTGACACACAAATAAACAAGTTTGTATAAATAAACAAACATGTATTTCAAAATATATATTTTAAGATCTGAAAATAAATATGCTTGACTGCATGTGGAATGTGCATTTGTGGATCCCCGTTTTGCTTTGTAATTCAGCACTTTTCCTGACGGTGTTTTATGCACAATAGTGGGTTATAATTTTTTTTTAAACAGCCAATCAGGGATCAGCAGACTACACCACTCTGCTCTACTGCGCATGTCATCTGCAGAAAGAGCCGCTGCTGTGCCTTTGTGCTGTTGGTTGCACAAACTGTTGATAAAAAACAACAAAACACAAACGTTTTACCAAATTCTATCAACTTGCACCCTCCCCAGGCAAACAAGACACGTCTTTGATTACAATTAATGGTTACAATTGATATAATGGATAACGAGGGAACCTTGTTTTCTATTGGCTGATGTTTATCTGGCCCCACCATGTCCAAAGTTGATGGATTTTCATTATTTTTGTTTTGATCATCATAATTACAAGACCAAAAAAAATCCTCCATACAACCTTTAAATTGATGCCTCTAACTCCTGCATCATGTAAAGGGCCAAAACACATTGCATTCAATAAGCCAAGGTCAGTCTCTTGTTTGGACCAGGTCTAAAAACCATTAAACCAGTGGAAGAGTCAGTTGGGAATCAGGGGTTCTAGTCTCAGACCCATGTGACCATACCGGATCAGCTGTGAGCTCTGGTTCATTTGTGCATTTGTATGGAGTTATAACGGAACATAGTAGCCTACTTTGTTTTAATATATGGATTAATAGTTATAAAGTAATTCAATATTGACTTGAGACATGAAGGTTTGGGACTTTCAAAATATGGGTCCCCCAGAAAATAAGTTTGGGAAACACTGATCTATCTGATCTTTGCATCAGCTTAAACACTTGCAATGTGTGTTTTGTTGTGCAACTTTCTGTTGTAATACAATGAGTTTTTTTGGTGTAGTCACTAATAGAAACTCCTGATCTGAACTCCTGACCATGGGACATGTTCGTCCTCCTCATAGACCTCTCCCTGGTGCTTCCTCTGCTGGGCCTGGACGTCCACTTCTTCCAGGGCCACCTCCTCCATGTCTTCAGTGAGCAGCACGTCTTCTCTGGGAGGCAGCTGTCTCTCCAGCTGGTACATCAGATGTTCAGACTCAGATTACAGTAGAATATGTGATGGTTTACAGAGCTGTCTGTCATTGATAAGCTGTAGACAAAATTACTATCAATAATGTACTGGGTTTTGTAGTTTGAGAAGGTTAACTGAGTGTAAATGAAGTTTTGAGCATTAAGTCATGTTAGAATGTTGTTACCTCCTCAAAGACAGACCCGTGTTTTGTTGCATTCACATGTTTGAGTCACCCTTTAAGTTAACAGCTCCTTTTACCTTTAGTCTAAAAGAGAAAGGCAATTCCTGGGTTGAAATCATACAAAAGATTCTAGTGAAAGTGTATGGAGTTTAAAAACACAGTGGAGCACTTCCTGTTTTACCGCATGACGTCAAAAGGCAGAATAGACCGACATCTTAAATGGTGCACTGTGTAACTTTGTCTCCATGGAGATGTTACGGCTTTGCCTGGAATGTTCCACAGTATGCCATCAAATGTATGTATCTTACTCTAAGTCAATTATAAGTATTTTTACTGCTCACAATTACTTTAAAAAAGTATTGTCAGTATAGGCGCCTCTTCACAGATCTGACCTGTAACTTGGCCTTGTAATATAACTTGGTTGTTTCTTTAGAAATTGGCATGTTTAAAAGGTGCACTGTGTAACTTTTTGGTTGGGGTCTGTCACCTGCTGATTTCTCTGGAGAGGTCATTGCTCAGTGTGAAATGTTCCACAGTATGGCATAAAACATTACATCATTACAACATTACATGGACACGCTCAGACAATATTTATCTGAATATTATGAGGAAATATGTATTCAAGTAAGTTGAAATTTCATGTGGAACTACTGGGAAAAAATGCCAAAAAGATTATAATAAATTTGATTAGATTTATAGTAATTTTAAAGAAGTTTAAAAATCAGCAATTAAGGCGGGACCAAGTACCAAGTACAAACTCATGCAGAATAATGATTTCTGAACAAAGGATTTGGTTCCATGGAGGTCAGAGGTGTCACAGGTATGAGTCATGTCATTGACCCAGTTACATTTTGTTTTAATTTTAAGCAGCTTTTCTGTATTTTACCTAAACAAATGACAATGTTTGCCTCTTAACTGCTGACAGGTGTCAAAAGGGACACTTGTATAAAACTGGGACAAATCACTGGCTCTGGATGAATCTGCTGGGACAAGGGACACAGGGCTCAAAACTGGGACTGTCCCAGGTAAACAGGGACATCTAGTCACCCCATCTTTACCCCAATCCTTTTTCACCTTGATTTCAATGTAAATCCTATATTTTACCAGGAACATTTCTGAAAGCCTCATCACTGCACCCTGAAGAACATTCCATATGCCCACAGAGATGAGCAGGTAACCAGGAAAGTTACATAGTGCAACTTTAACCTTTAAAAAGACAAACTTACAGCCAAGTACAATGTCATTAAATTTTATTACAAAAACAAAACAGGATTTTCAACAACAAAACTACTCAGAATGACAAAGGAGAAAGAAGAGAAGTGCTGTGGTGTGAGCCTGTGTGCAGCTTACAAACCCCATTTTAAAAAATAAATTCATAACGTTGATCTTTACAGAAGAAAAGAACGCGCATGATACGATTTGATATAATAGGAGGAGCTGTGTACATATAAAACTGTCAAGATATGTCCTTTTGTTTTATTACAATTAATTTTAAGAAATATATTTAACAGAAAATTGACAATGTCTGCAATAAAAACCCACTTGCACACAGACGCACGCCATGGTGAGGAGGGGGAACAAAATGGCAGATGACGGGGGAGAGTTTGGCAGTTTGTGAAGAGTAAAAGAGGAGAAATGTTTTTTTTGTAGTTTTTTTTTTTCTTTTTAAGAACGCCGCTTCTTTTTGCTGGGTGGAGGAGGGGGGGCAGAGCGTCCTTTTCTCTTTCTGTTGGACGTGTCTTCATCCTCGTAGTGGCTCTCTTTGTCAGCTGAAGACAAAAAAAACAAGCATTAGACCAACAATGCATGACAGTTTTTTCTTTTTAATACCCGTGTAAAATAATATTTTTCAGTTTTACCTTGTTCAAGTGGGAAGAAGAAACGTACAAAATGCAACAAGTATAGGTTAGCTCCAAAACAGAAAATGTAAAGCTTTGTTTAACAGAATTAAATGTTATTTTCATTAGTGTAATTGTATAATTTCATAATTCAGACCGGCTTAGGCCCTTGTTAGCCTTATGGTTAAGTGCAAGTTATGGAATTACCTGTATGTATTGCGCATATCCAACCAGGAATTTAAAAAAAAAAGAAGTGAATATTAAAAAACGTTTGGGCAGGAAGGGGTGTAAACCTTCAACCTTTTTTCTGCCCCAACACAAAACAGTAGCAGCTTCTTTAGGACTTCCATTTATTCTTAAACCAATTATCTGTTTGGTGTAAAAGTTCTGAAGACCATTATCAAACTACATAGGAAAGGTTTGTAGTCACTGGAGCTTTTCTTTCAAGTTGTGCCAAGTTACCTTTTCTGGCCTCCTCCTCGAGTTCGTCCCAGTCTTTCCCGCTCTCCTCTTCACTGCCCAACGAGGCGCTATAATCTGAAAAACAAATGTACATTATTTTAGCAGATCATAAAAGACTGTACCAAAAGAAAGAAAATGTTTAAGCCCAAAATCTCACAAAACTTATTCTGAGATGCCCGAGAGAAATATGGCATTACAATTGTTCATCTTTTTATTTGATCACAAGTGTTGATGTTCTGTGAGCAGAATTGCCTCTTCACAAATATGCCCTGCACCTTGGCCTGTTGGTCTCCATGGATACAGATAAGGTTGCATTGCTTTCCCTGAATGTTCCAGTGTGGCATCAATCTCCACTGAGGCAAAGCAGGTAGCATCTCATACTAAATAGTTAATATTGTGTATAGTGCAGTTATGCGTTACCTGAGTCCTCGGTCTCGTCGCTGTAGTCTTCATCACTGTCCTCCTCTTCCTCCTCTTCTTCATCGGCCGAAGGGTTAAACGTCTCATCCTCCATCTCAGACTCTGACTCCTCTTCAGCTCCACTGCCCTGGGAGGAAAGTTTATGTAGGTTTGCTGAGTTAAACCAGAATGTAACTGCAGTAAACATTTTTAAATGAACTATATGTTGCCAGCACCCTAGGTTTTCATATCTGAACTTGTGTTGCCAGTGCTGAGGTTTAGGTAGTGAACATACAGATCAGAGACACATTTCAGGTTTAAACCAACTGGATTTCAGAATTTAAGTGGAAACCCAAATGAGACACTCATGTTAGGCTCATTCTGATTTCTGACTGGATAAAAACTGAAATTTAAATAGAAAAGCAAGCTCATAATCATGACTTTGAGTAAGTTAATGTAAAGTTAACGAGGGGAAAATATAACATGGTTAAAAGCTCAAAAATTCGAAAGTATATTTTTATTTAATAGACAGTTTAATAATATGAAAATGATAATGGAGGATGCTGTGAGCCGTTTGAACTAATTCAGTCTTAAGAAAAAAACAATTAAATGAAACAAATGTAATCTTGCAAAATAGAGAAATATAGACATGGGTAATTTGTTAGCATCACTTTGTACCTCGCTCTCTGGGTCAAGGAAGGACCATCCCCCCTGATCGAAGAATCCCTCTGGATCGTCCACGATGGTCTTCATGATCTTTGTCCAGTTCAGAGACTGTACTCCCTCCGTGTACTTTATGTCACAGGAGCTAAAAGAAAGTAATATAGACTTAAAGAGCCTGGAAAATATGTTTTTCTATGTGTTTGAGCAAACTCTGTCTTTCCCCAGAATAGATATATTGTGTAAGCTCTTGAGTTCAACAACATGGGAAAAATGTATTCCAAACTTTTTCTGACAAGGATTAGGATCAAAGACTTAAACTCTTTCAGAAGAACTGATAAAAAGACTGAAACAAGAACTGACAAATGAAAACCGAATATTTTGTCTTTTCAAAGATTTTGATTCTGTTGCATTAATCTTGCAGCTCTATTCTGAGCTAAATCTTGATTTAAAAGCAAACGGGACAAATATTTAGAGACAAACAGGTGCATACTTGAGCCACTCCTTTATGGGGTCGAGCGAGTTGACTGGCACGGCGTTGATCATCGTAACTTTCTTGCTGTAATCTTTGTAGACGATTACAACATCAAAATTTTTCAAATGAAACTGCACTCGCTCGAAGTGCACCAACTCCACCTCGTCCAGAGTCACTACGAACGGAGGCTGCCAACAAACACAGGACAAAACAGACAATTTACCACAAATATTATTAATTAATTCACATTTTCCGCACATTCAGAGCACTCACCCACTCAGTGACGTTGACCAGAGAACTTGACGTGGGCTGTAGCATGCACGTACTCCTGTAGGGGGCGCCCTGGAATCTGGAAATGGTTATCATAGGGTTATTTTAAATCTGGGCCAAAAAAAGATGTTTAAAAAAAAAAAAGGCGGGATGTTTGTGCACCTAAGCCTCAGTTTAAATTCATGCAGTCACTCTTTATTGGCAAAGAATTTTTAACTATACAAGTGCAATCCAAACTCAATATATTTTAAAATTTTCATTGATACTTTCTGTGAAAAGTTAGAGAACCACTGATCTAGTCTTTATTTTTGTCAACTAGTCCAGCTCCTCCCCTTTCTCTCGCACGTGTATTTCATTATTTTTATAATTTTTTCCAAACTTTAACACTCATTTGCATCAACATTGGTCCCATCAAAAGGAAATAACAACTGGGGCAGAGTTTACAGTGTTTACTGTCCAAATACAGCTACAAGTCTATGTGGAGTAGACTTTTAGCTACAATTGCTCAAAGATTACACACTTTTTGCCGTCTTACCCCAGCTCTCTGAACGGCACCTCGAACTCCAACTCCTCCTTGGTGAGCGTCTCCACTTTCTCAATAAAGTTTTTGAAGGCGGACTTTAGTTTGTGCCTCATTTCCCGCTCCATCTGCTCCGCGTACAGGTCATCGCGGTCGTGCATGTGCTGGTGCTTCCCCAGGTCTGTGGTGATCTCTCCCACCTCTGTGTAAAACTGAACATCCGTGTGTCTGCGCTTCCCAAACATGATCGCGTTCTGCAGAGACAGGCAATGCAGTGATAATGCAGAAATACTCAGTTTAAAAAAAATGGCTGAAAGATTTGAGAAATACTGAATAGGATTAGATTAGATAAAACTGAACCTCTGTATGTTTGTACTTCCAAAAATATTTTAAATGTATTTATTGCAGCTCATGTTTAGTTTTTTTCTTCTTTTATAATAATATAAACAGAAAACACTTGAGTTAGTATGAACAAATGAGTGAAAAAAGTCAGTGAAAAATCCCTACAGTGAAATATCCCAAAAAATAAAATAAAGTCAATATAGTAATTATTATGACTGGCCTAGCTGGAAGATTTTTCACAATCTCCCAGCAAACAAGTGGGTCCTGTCATATCTGTAAAAGCTGCCAACTCTCTACAAACATGTTCTGAAAAGCATGGGATTCTTGTAACTGAATTGATCCATTCAAATTGTGATTCAGATGTCATTGGTTTATTTTGACTAAGAGAAGCACTCACTTTAAGGTGGAAGTGCAGAACGATGATCATTTCTCCATCGCACGGCTGAAAAATGGCGTGCTTGATGTTATTGTACAAAATGTCCACTTTGTCTCCACGAACCGATGTGAACCTAAAACCTGCAAAGACAAAACACAATAGTGAGCTTAACTAGACCATTGCTTTTTTGCAATAAATTCATATTTTGTCTCACAGTGTGGCCTGAAAATGCATAAAAAAAAACCACTGCATCCAAATTGAAACATTTTCTTGACTGACAGACAGTGCTCATCAATGATTGTCATGTGCTGCATCAAAAATATATTCTACTCTTTACAAGAATAAAGTCTGATACACCAGCATTGGGGGCATATTATGGAAAATAAAATTTAACTTTGACTAATCCAATATTTTTAAGTATATCTGTACCGGAGCCCTGGGTGTGTTGCTTACCGTTGGTGTGCGCCTCCAGCGAGCCCTGCATCCTCTTCTGAGCAATGTTTGGTCGGATGTACAGGTCTTTGAGTTTGGGGTTACTTCGGTTCAGGTTTATAACAAGTGAGTCCTGCTTCACGATTCCTTCTTTCTCCTTCTCCTCCGCCTCTCGGGTTTTGTAGCGTTTTTGAACCTCTTTGATGATGCGGAAAGCATTTTGGAGATTTGTTGAGGGCACAGAGAGTTCACCAGGAGCTTTTAGGTTGGATGCTCGATAAGTGCTGGAGAAAAAATAAGAGGAATGATAAAATTCTCAAACAGGACTTCATATTATACATAATGTTTTCAAGTTTTCTGGTGAGTCTCACATTTCTTTGACAAAAGTGGCTTCTGGGTTTGGAAAGATGTTTCCTTCTTGTCGTCCCAGAGAGCTGCCCGGGACGTAGAAGTTAATCCTCAGATAGGTGTAGTCACCCTCTACTGACATACTGATGTTCTGCAGAAAAAACAATACAATTATACAGAGGAAACTAAATGACAGAACATTATTATATTATAATATGCTGGGTGCTTAACGCAATCATGTCTAAATATTAGGTATCAAAGTATCAATATTCAGTCTCCAAACAAAACATCTCAAAAACAATACTGTACTGTCCCAGAATAAAAACAAACTGCCTTAATAAATTCAATTTTGAGGGAAGTTTTAAAGATAAATATTTAATCTATTTTAAAGAAAGGGATGTGTGTGGACCTTGATGGTAGCGATGTGGAAAGGTGTGGCAATACCGAACACCGGCATCACGACGGTTTCGTATTTTTTGTCAATATAAATCTTCATGTCCCTGATGTCCTTTTCTCTGGGCATCTGTGACACATTTTTGTATGAAATATTCGACTTTCGGGCTCTGGAAAAGAAAGAAAAGAACAAATGAACATAAGGTTAAATACAAAACAAGTCAGCAGCTACAGCACTGCTACTAATGGTACAAAGAGTCATTTTCAAATATGTTGGTAGATGTTTTAATGAGATTAACTTGTATAGAAATATTTTAAAAGTAGTTTGTCACTGCACACACACATTTGGCAAAAAAGTACAATCCCTCTCATTGTCTATAAAGATACTATTCAAATAAGTTTGAAAGATTTGCTAAATTTGAATGCAGAGTAGGGTAGCACAATTTTGGAATAAAAAAAATCTCATCAAGATTTATGATAGTTCCCGGTGAACATTTTAATTGAGGAGCATAAAAATAAAATAAACTGTCTAATTAATGGCTCTCTTAGCAATTTGGTAATTTTGCTAATTCAAATTAGTTTAAATTGCAATATACCCTACCCTCAAGTATGAGAATATAAAGCAACATTTCTGCACTGTTGTTCAATCTCAACAAAGACTTTTACCAACACGTTTTTACCATTTGATTATTGAGAGAATAAAAAAAACACTTTTTTCATTATTCCCTCCTCCACAGCGCCCCCTCAGGCCGCTTTGTGCACTCACTTCTGGATCTGCTGCCCTCCCTTCTGCTCTGTCAGTCTTCGTTTGGCCTCTTCGTTTAAACTGTTGGCTAGTTCTTTTTGATGAGCCCTCCTCTTCTCCTCTGCCGTCATCTCGTTCTGTGTTTGGACCAAAACACATTTTAAATCATTTGGTTTGTCAGATTTAAATGAAATGTCAAGTTAATAAGGTGCATTTCCATAAACTGCTAAAATAAATGTCCGGGCCAGAAGTTTTGGTCCCCTCGTAGACTGAAGGTACTGTGGGGAGCTGCCAGAAATGAATACTGAAATTATTAGAATTAAATTATGACAGAACATTCCAACCATTTTTTTTAAATAGAAATCTTTGTGGAGAAATAATTTTAAGTACACTGCTCATGGTGTTGCAACGCTTAAAAAGGTTAGCCTAGATATGGATAAAGGCAATAATTTTTTTCTTCAAAACCACAAGGTCGTTATGGCCCTTTTCTTGCACAAAAACCTTCTTTTCAACATAGTAAAACAGCAGTGTTAATTTTGTCTAATACAGTGGTTCAAACGTTCTTTTGTACCCCCTTCTCCTATTTAAAGAAAATGTCTTTGGAAGTTGGATACATCATACAATATCAAATACTTAAATGAAAAATATAATATATATTTATTGCATGTGCATCACAATTAAAACCTTGAAGATCCAAATCATATGAATTACATTCACATAAGGACAAGATGGGATTTCTTTTTTCCGAAACTCTGGGCAATTACTTGGGGTACCTGTTATACAGTTTGTGAACCACTGGTCTAATATATTTTAAGTTTAATATTTTAGCTGATGAAAAAGAAAAATGCAAATATAAGCCACTGAAGACTAAAAGTAAAAGACAAAGACTTGAACTCAGGAATTCTGATCAAAATGAACACTGGTGACCTGCTGAAGAAGCCCTTTTCATCAGGAACAGTTTTTGTGGCATCTCGTTGATGGAAAAGCATTTATTGACTTTATTTACAAATAAACGATACAGCGATGGATCAGCCACACTCATGCGTTTAGATGGGGTCAGACACAACAGTGTTAAACCCAAACTCCACTGGATCTGTGTAAATACAAATCTGCTCCACAAGCACCACAGCCATTACACTCACATTTTAGTGAATGAGAGCAGATTTGTAAAGAGTGTGGATGCAACTCACCATTAGTCAAATAGTCATTACTATTACGATTCTTATTGTGTAGATTAAAATTATATTATCAACTAAAAATATGGTGACTGGAAATTTCAAGATACAATTTGTGTATGATTGATAAAAAAATTGAAATTATTCTTTATCATTATGTGTGCTATATTGACATATAAACAAAGATGATACTAATTATAATAAACTTACAACTATTCAATTATCGACTAATAATCATTGTTTATTTGATTATTAATCAACTAGTCACAATTAGTTGACAATAAAGATGATTAATGGCTGTAGCACTAGACTTCATCTCTGCTGCACTCAGGGCGCTTGTATTGCGCTGCTCTCCTCAGTTTTCTGCTAATTGTCTCCCTGTGCCTCAAAATGATTATTCCCTCCTACGCTCTCACAACGTTTTCTGTGGAAATATTCCTTCTTATTTTGGGATACTCGACATCTTAGCATTTTACAGCATTCACTAAAGACTGGACTGTGACTGATCCAGTGGAGTTAGCGGCTTTTAGGCGAAGTTTTCTTCAGAAGTGACGAGACTGAAGCTGATGTGATAGTAGCGGAGAGCGGTAATACTCACCTTTCCCACGAGCTGAGACAAAACACACACAGCACTCTGTTAATGACGGATTTAAATACAGGCTCAAACAACAGGACAGACCCAGGGGCAAACGTCAGGGGACTCATGTTAATTTAGAAAAAAGTGCAGTAAAAAACACATTTACCTTTTCTCCAAACCAAGACACTATTTATTTTGAAATGCATTTATATTACTTTAATTACAGTACTGCATGGGCTGGAAGATTTAGTTTAAAGACTGTGCAGATTTTGGTGGTGGGTTGGAACTGAATTTTGGATGGAGAGGTTATTGCTTTGCCTGAAATGATCCAAAGAATGGCTTTTAACATTCATGCATTTTGTATTCATGGCAAAAACATTGTTAGTGGGCTTGCCTCTTCATAGATCTGACCGGTAAGGAGGAGATAGATATAGTTAATGCCTTACTGTGAAACATTCCAAGCATAACAATGACATCCCCAAAGAAGCAAGCAGGTTACATAGTGCTCTTTAAATATTTGATTTACTGTATTCATTGTTAATTTAAATGCCCATCACAACAGTGTAGAAGTCACAGCAAAAAATAAATAAAAACTTCACAAATGTAATTAAAATGTTGGTAACTATGGGAGAACCAAATATTAGTAACTTTCATAATGTGCGCAATGTATCTGCATTCTACCCAATCAGATTATAAAGTGTATTTTGTTCTGTTGGACTGACCCTGGTGCGGTCTGCGAGCAGGGCTGCACTCCGAGCTCCTTTCCCCAAAAGCTCTTCTGCGTCGTCCCCTTCCTCCTCCTCGTCCTCCTCATCATCGTTCTGGAAAAATAAATGCCATTTAAAAAAATAATAAAATAAAAATAATATCTGGTGTAGGACTTAAAGTGTGTTAACACATAAACGTACCTTTAAAAAGATTCCCACATTTTTTATCTTTTTCTTCACAGGTGTAAGAACTGTGGCTGGTTCTTCCTGTGGTGAAAATAAAGTTCAATATTTTTAATAAAATCGTTGCAAGAGAAAGCTCAAGGACACCATCTGCTGGTGAAATGTAGGAAGCAACTTGAACAGCAAAATTCAGCTTTGTTGCAGTGAGGTTTAACCACAAAATAATATTGTAAAAGCAAAACTATCCTCCAAAAAACAAACTCAAATGAGAGGTGCCAGTAAATTTTGATTTCACAGCCATACACAAATTTTGGATATTGTAAAATCTCGTTAACCGCAGTTTTTAAATAACAGCAAACTTTTGAGTAATATAGAGGTACTTGCGTGTAAATTCTCACCTCGTTGATCTGAACTGTGTCTCCGATGAACAGAGCGTACTTTTTGTCCTCGTCTTTCTTTCCCTCTTTGTTCACCAAATCAGTGAAGCCTAAACTGATGTTCAGCACCATGCCTGCAAAAGGAGAAATACACATTACATGGGCTGTGTAGTTGATCAATCCATTTGAAAGTCAATGATCAGCTTGGGTCTTTTTATTGGCAGGTCTACAGCCAATCCTCTGAATGGAGCTCCAGACGACATCTGACAGACTTTAACAGAGTTTTTTTTTTATACCCAAGTTTGATGGCAGTTTTTCCATGGTCATTTCTGTTATTTTACTCCACTTAGCAGTAAACAATTAAAGTTTAAGTATATTATTTCTGCATGTTAGAAATACTTAATACTTTTTATGGCATCATTGTAATAATTTGATGTTGCAACAGTGAGAATTCTTCATTATGGGATAAATAAAGGTTTTCATCCAGGTTCAAGGTCAGTGAAAATCCCCATTATTAGCTTTGCTCACCTCTCTTTAGTTTGTACTGGTTTTTACTGTTCAGCACCAGAGAACCTTCTCTGAACTCAATCCCCATGGCAAATCTACAAAACCAAAAAGAGTTTAAATAGAAAAAAAAAAATACAAAAAAAAAATATTGCAACAAAATGACTGGAGACTTACCCCAGATTTTTTGTCAGTTTGGAGGAGAGATCCGGCTTTTCTTTCTTCACATATTCAAACACTGCGTTAGAGGCGTCACCAATCTTCACCCCTGTATCAAGGCAGCACATTTAATAGTGTAAGATCATGTGCAATATTAAACATATATATGGTAAAAAATAAAAAAAATTTAAAAAAAAAAAAAAAAAAAAAAAAAACGTTAGGGATGGGCAATATATCTGTTCCGGTATCTCAGGGTTTCCAAGATATCAACTTTGGTTCAACAGTAAACATTTTTTCAATGTGTTGTAAGCTGCTCCGGTCTGTCTGATGCACTGACTCATGAGTAAAAATGGAAAAAGAGCAGCAATTAACCTAAAACCATGGCTGCATATTTACACAATCAACTTTTATTTTATTTCCCAGATATTTTTTCCTCCCAAATATCAAATATGTATCTGCTCAAAATACAAAATTCATCTGGACCATTCCTAAGCCATGCAATTTTTATTTTCAAGTGACTTGGTATACAAACCTGTATTTATGCTCAATCAGTAAGCCATTTTGAAATCTCTAATCAGTCAGTCCTTGAACGCACCATGCTTGAGTTCCTTGAGCAGCTCCTCCTCCACCTGAAGCAGGAAGTTGTAGTTGTCCTGCATTTCCTGTGTGGGGTCCACCATCAGAGTCCGGACCAGGTTTGAACAGTACGACTTGTACCTGATGCCCATCGCACACGTGATGGCTCCAAAGTGCATGTGGTTCTTATCACTGCAAAAAAAACCCACTATTGCTCATATAAAAATGCTAATGCGAGTGTTAAAGGCCATAACAATGCCTCTGATTAAAAAGGACACTGTGATAGGTTATCATTTTCCTTGTAGGGTGAAGCCAGCTGGAGCCACTAGTGAAGCTCTGAAGTTAGACTTTCAGATTGCTTGGTTTAAACAATCTGACTGTTTAATCCCTGGAAATCAGAACCTCTGTTGTTGTCAGTTTACTACCAAGGGTCAAAGCATTACAGTTTTAAACACACTGTCAACTGTCATAGCAATGAGCTCACAATGAGATTTTTATCACCTTATCAGTGACACTGAGTATTTAGGCCAAATCTATAGATTGCAAACATAACTTTACTTGCTCCCGAATTTAGATCTAATTAACAATGTTACATGAAAAGCAGCAGTTAGGCAAAGGGAAATAGTACCTGACAACGCTGAACTTGAGGCTGTAGTTTCCTCCGCTCTGAATGATCGGAGGGTAACACATCTCCACTGTGGATGGATCTGCTCCTCCCAGGTATTTCTTCTCCTCAATCGCCTTCTCCACAGACTCCGCCAGTTTACTGTGACGCACTTTCTAATGGGCAAAACAAAAGAACCGTTATACCCGTCACAATTATTCATTACTGTTGATTCATATATTATAAAATTCACTATTTCTTTGTTCACACCAAATGAATTCATCATTTAAATAAATAAATAAAATTATCACAATCAAATTTAACTGCAATCCAGACCAAACTGATACACTAAAAATGTTCTTTACCTCATCTGCATCAACGATCTCCATAACACGTTCCTTGAAGAATTTGGAGTAGACTTCACTGGTGATGGCGGCTGCCTTCTTCATGAGGTTCAGCTCCTGGTCCTCCTTCACCGCCATCGTGTAGGCCACCACTGCACTGATGTCCACCTGCAGACATGAAAAAATATCATACGATCACACAAACAAACCTCTACATGGTGAGCGATCGGGTGTACAAAATAATACGGATAATGTTTAGAAAACACCATCAAATAGAATATAGAATATGTAAAAGGCTGCAAAAAGAAATGAGGTACATCCAGCTTCTGAAGAAGGGTGTACGGGTGACATTTCCACTCTTTTTTGGTTAACGTTACAATTACATTTTTGTGCAATGCAAGTAATTCCTGGATGAAATAGTAACACAATTTTGTGATTGTGCATGTTTTTATGCTTTTTCTGACCCTTGGAAAAGTTCATATTTTTTACCTGAATGAGGAGCAATCACAATGAGCTAACTACAACGAGAGAAAATAAGTAAACATACACAATCATTATGGGGACTGTTACGAATCCGTAACATTGTCAAGAATCAGATGCAGTACCTTGTCCAGCCCCTCGGCGGATAATGTGTCATTCCAGCTCTTCATGTATTCTCCTGGAAACTTGTCCTTGATAAAAACTCCAACTGTTTTTCCTTCTTTGCTGCCCTTGATCGCTTCTATCATTTTGTCAAAGTTGCCCTTGTTACTTTCATTCTAAAAGAAAACAGAACACAGAAACATTTAATAAAAAAATGTAATTAAAATTAAATAGACAAAGAGGTAGAACAATGGACTCTACTCAAATTTTAATAATTGGTACCAAGAATTTACCTTGACTAAAATTAATTTCTCTATTAAATGTAACACTGCCAAATAATTTAATCTAGCAACACTTAGCATTTTGTGAAGTATTAACTAACTAACTATTGTGTCTTAAGGAGATGCTATTGCTTTGCCAGGAATGTTCCACCCTATGGCATTACAAGTGTTTTAAGTTTACAAAGAAAGTTAAAAGTTTCAAAAAAATGCTTGATTACCAAGATATTAGTAAATGGCAATTATTTCTATTGAAAATGTGTATACATTTTAAATTATACATTTTTATGTTATAGATTTGGGAAGACTTTCTGAAAAATGTTCATAAATATTACTAATGAAAAATGTCTAAAATAGTTCACAAGTAACAATCTGAAAAGTACATTTGAAAGTAGAATGACTAGTATCCAGTTTAATGCAAATCAAAATCATACTGCATTTGAAACAGCTCAGTGACGTACTTTTTCTCTGGTGAGGAGGGTGATGGGTGGGACTCCGTTGGCGTTCTCGTTGCCTTTTGTGATGGCCACTTGCTTGAGGAAGTCCACCTTCTTTTTACTGGCAAGAAAAATTATCTTTGACTCACAAAATACCATGATCGTGTCTGTCAGTTCGTAGCCAAACAGCCAAGTCTGAAAATAAAAAATATATCTCATTAGAAATAGAGGCATTATAATGCATTTTTATAGTTTACCATAAGGCAGCATTAACATAACAAGCTACATGGCAAACTGCTATGATTGTCAAACTGTTATACGCAAACAAATTAAGGTTATAAATCTGGCATTAGGGGAAAGGAGTTCATCTACAAAACACAACTTCAGTTAATTGAAGAACTCCTGTCAAAAGGAGCTTGTGGAAAAAAAGCTAAAAGTTCTGGCTAGAAATACATCAAATTACTTTGTAACGATTTTCAATTTGGTTCTGTGGCAAGAACTAAAGTGAAAATATATATTTAGGGCCAAAAAATAACATGGTTTGGAATCTTAAAACAAAAATTGAGATGCACTGTAAAAGTGTGTTGGTTTGTTTTTTTTTTAAATATTTGTGTCATCTTTCTGATCTTACTTGGATGGCAGTGGATTTGGCATAGACGATTTCCTCATCCACTCCAACAGATACCACAATGGCATCCACTTTACCAAATTCATCCTCTGCTTTCTGTAAAAAAGGCAAATAAATAAGCAAACAATCAAACACAGACAAAAAGTTCTTACAAAGATTATGATCTAAAAAGACTAATAGTTACTAACAAAAAACTTTGATACTTTAAATATTAGGCTATATAATAATTCATGACAAAAATGTAATTATCAACATCCCAATTAAGCTTCTGACATTTCAATTTTATCTCGACATAGGCCAAATAAATTATAGTCTAATGGGTAACACTATTTTAGTTATTGTTTACTTTATGATCCAAACTGATTGAAATGGAAAAGTTTAGACTTTTACAACTTTTTGTGGGCCCGTGTATATGGAAGGTTGTTCCATTCTTTCTAAATATTGAATATAGTAATTTCCAGTGTTCACAGGAAGCTGCACATGCTATGGGGATGCTGCTGGTATTATTCAAATGCTAATTAGCCAGCTATCATTAGCATACTCCAGTTGTAAAAGCAAAATATTGTCGTAGGTGAACTAGGTGAATGGAGCGGCCTTTAAAATAATGTGGGTTAGCAGTTTTATGGCGTTATAGTGGTCAATTACTAATATTATTTATATCTAAAGAGTAAGCAGAGCAAACTTGGCTGGCTAAAACAAGCTAACGGTCAATGGGGAATGCTAACATGAGGTAGCGCCAATAGTTTTCAAGTGAACAAGCTAGAAAACAAAAGCTGTGGGCAACTTATGAGATAAAATATGAGGAGAACTAATGACAAAGAAATACAGAGTGAGTATTATCCATCGTAGGCCCATGCTTGACGCGAGAAGAGGGAGTAAACATGCACCACAAGCCGCGTCTCGGGAGTGAAAAGCTAAGTTAGCGTCTCAAACACTGGTCTCCCACGGCTGGATGGAGCCACGTTTTAGCCTGTATCTCACGCAGAGTCCGGGGCTTACCTTCCAGTTGCTGTACAGTCGTTTTATCCGGCGGTAGTAGGCTTCCTTGTCCAGGTTTACCGCCATGGTGCTGCGTTCTCAGTCCCCCGCGGTGCCCCGAAACTCCAACTCCCGGGTTCGGCTCTCTCCTCCCCGCTGCAGGCCGCCGTGAACTCCTCCACTACTCACAAGTAGAACCGATGCACTTTTCTCTCCACGCCTGCTGCTGCTGCTGCTGCTAGGATGCGATCTCTCACACGGCTACAACAAGCAAGCGACGAGATGCTGCAGCTTCAATATATAATCTATCCACAGATGCTTCTTCATGCGTTGCGTATGTAAAATCTAACCATCAACCTTATCCAACCCCTCTAAAATCTTTAAATTACATGAATAAAATATCAAATGCAGGCGTGCAGATACATAAAATGAGCGAGCAGCCACGGTAAGTGTTATAATTAAGCGCTGGCTCTTCCCCCCTTCCTCTCATTCACCCTGTACGTCTTTTCCCTCCCCTTTCGTTTTTTTTAAAACATATAATCTTTACATAAACATAATTTTAACAATGCAAAAACGCACAAATTGCATCAAATAATAACTCTGCAATTTACATATTGTGATTTTATATATAAAACTTAGACATATTTTTATATATTAAATAATATTTGATTGCATTTATTTGTTTACTGCGTATTTTATTTCAGCGCCACCTGTCGTCAGAGAAAGAAGATGCGCTTTCCCGCCACGATGGGATTTCCCGCCATCGTCACCGAGCAGTTCTCGCATACAGTTATCTCTCGCGATAGGACATCAGAATTAGAACGAGATGTGGTCCAGTTTTGTGCATTTTCTTAATTAGTTTATGTATTTTTATAACAATTACTGCACTGTTGGTATAAGGTTATTGTATTTTTGAATGCACTCTTTTAAATTTGAGAAAAAATTACTTAATTTTTTTTTAATTAACAAAAAAGAAAAAACAGGACGTGAACGCGTCCTCGTTGCTAGGATACAGCATCGCTGCTTGATAGTTGCTACGTTAGCTTTGTTAGCTTTACACTAAAATGACAGCAGCTTTATTCATTCCAGACAACAAAACGAAGCACTAGATTACTCGGAGGTTATTGTAAGTGAGTTGGGACTATTTTGGAGCACGTATGAATCCAGGAAAATTGGACTGTATTGGTTAACTCTGGAAAGTTTACATTTGTTAGCCGAAGCTGCTAGCTAGTTAATGTTAATGTCAGACTCGTTTGTAACGTTGATGCTGTAGTTCAGTCCAAACTCGGATAAATGAGTGCTCGGGCCAGACACACTTTAGTGAAAAATCAGCATTATGACGAGAGTGTGGAGCTGCACGATGAGGACCAGGAGGTAGCCAGCGTGTATAGTCCTCCTCCCCGGGCCTCACAGCCGCTGTCCGCAACCCAGAGAGGCCGAGCCCGGGGCCTGATAACCGCGGGCAGCAGCAGCGACGAAGATCAGCCGCAGAAGACCAAAGATCCCTCCAGTAACAAGTACGAATGTCAGAAAAATGCGAGATTAGTGTTCAAAGAATCATTAAATGAACGTGGTAAGAGCTAATTTAGATTAACCTACATGTAATCCATACTCAAAAAATAGAATTCTTATTGCACGAAGTGAGCCATGACATCAGCTCATTTAGTACTTGCAGAGGGGCATTGCTCAAGAGCACATGTTTAACACTGAAATTTAACATGTCTGATTATATTCAAAACAGAAAAGATTAGTTGTTAGTTCATGAAGACTGACAGATTTAACTCAAGAGGAATAGAAGGACGAGTCAGTACAGACAGACTAAACAAAATGATTAATCTGGTCACCTAATACCAATTCGGTTTTGTCTTTTAGAATGGAAAAATTAAGTCAATTGTATAATTTTTCTTCTCATATTAATCTTAACATATATTGTGATCTCTCCCAGCCCCAAGACCAGACTGAGTCCTGAGACCGGACTGAGCCCAGATGATGAAGATGAGGAGGAGTCTGAAGAGGAAGAGGAGACAGAGGATGATGATGATGAAGATCAGCCCAAAACCCCAGAGGGAGCGTACGACCCTAACGACTACGCCAACCTGCCTGTGAGCTCTGAGGTACCAACAGCTAATAGGTCCTTTTCAAATCAGAGTACCAAACCAGGTCTTAATGGACTGAATCAGTGGCACTAACTGAACCAAGACTTTACCAGGACTAAACCCAAACTGATCTCAGGATTTAATCAGGACTATACTAGCTCTGTACCAACTGTATAGGTAAGCATTATAAACACTGCTCCACAAATCTGGCTGTTATCTATTATTTGATTTGGTTGTTCCTTTGGCTGTAATATTCTGCATTACCAATGATTGATTTGATTGATCAATTTATTTTTCTGTATGGCATAAAACCTATCTATCTCCATAGAAAGTGTGATTTTATCTTTCTATTTCTATATGGAATCATGCAGGTGATGTGTCAGAAAGTCAGTTATCATAGTTTTGAAACCTCTGAATTCCACCATTATTTTTTGGTTTGTAGAAAAAGTAAAAAATCATGATCACTGTAACTGCTGTTCCCAGGGCAAGGAGCTGTTCCAGTACATCACTCGTTACACTCCTCAGACCGTGGAGCTGGAGCACGTTTTAAAACCATTCATCCCAGACTTCATCCCGGCCGTGGGCGACATCGACGCTTTCCTCAAAGTGCCTCGACCGGACGGGCGAGCCGATGGCCTGGGTCTGCTGCTCCTGGACGAGCCCAGTGTCAAACAGACTGACCCCACAGTGCTAACGCTGTGGCTGAGCGAGGAGAGCAAACAGCATGGAGAAATACAGGTACTGAGCCAGGAATGAACCAGGAATAATAAAGAAATAATAACTGAAGTGTATTACTTTTTTTTTTTTTACATTTTGATTCAAAGGGCCTATACGACTTGTTTTATGATCTACCTTATGATGTTTTCTCCTCATCAAAATCAATGTTTTTCTTCACTGACGCATATTTAACACACAAACCCGGCTGATTTCTTCTCTCAAACTGAAAACAATGCAGGGTTACTCAAACATGTGTGAATGAAACAAAACACAACTTCTGGTATTTTTCTGAGGAGGTATCATCATTATAACATGGCTTAAAACTCACAGGCGTCAATTTTGCGTGATAATAATGCCACTGTCTTTCTTGTAAAACGTCTTTTGGTACATGTTTACATGTTTTACCATTATTTTAATTGTCGAATAGATGGGATTATTCAAATTGGGTTGTTGGCACAGCAAGTAGTTATTTATAGGCCCTGTACTGGATTTGTTCCCAGGTATTTAAGCTAAATTTGTCTTGCTACAGTGCAGCTATATTGTATAAGCAGTACTTGAGGTCACAGTAACTCCACTGTCTACATGTAGTTAGAAAGCATTTTATTGTCTGTGTTATTGTAATCAGGAAGTACACTTTAGCATGCTAGTTGTTGTTATATTTACTCTGATGGCAAGACTGTGCTCTGCTCTCTTTGAGAAAAGCACTCATTGCAATGATTAACTGGGATGCTTGGAATGCTCAAGATAAGTGAGGAATAATTTTGGACCAGTGCAAACTGTTTAAAATGAACTCATTCTTTTTCACATTTTTAAGATAGTCTCAGGTACATCGCCTTGAAATATCTACTGTGGTTTATTGTAATCATTTGACTGAGTCTCCTCTCTCCAGACGCAGAAGGTGACGAGCGTGGCGAGCCCGGAGTCGAACCCTCGGCCCGTTGAGCGTTGGGTGGACAGTATCACGGCTCTGCACCGCTCCAAGCCGCCTCCCACCGTACACTTCTCCAAACCCATGCCCGACGTGGACACTCTGCTGCAGGAGTGGCCCCCCGAGCTGGAGGACCTGCTGACCCGTGTCCAACTCCCCTCTGCAGACCTGGACCTGGGACTGGACCAGTACGTAGACCTCATCTGTCCCCTGCTGGACATCCCAGTGCACAGCAAGCAAACAAGAGTCCAAGCGCTGCATCAGCTCTTCACCGTCTTCCTGGAGTTCAGAGACTCGCAGCACTTTACACACAGGCACTAGACCAGGACAGGACCGAGACTAGACCGGCACTAGACTAAGACTGGACCTGTACTAGGTCTAGGCCTAAAATAGACTGGAACTAGGACTAGATCAGAACAAAATTGAAACTAAACTGGAACTAAACTAGAACTAAACCAGATTTAAACAAAATACAGAACCAAGACAAAATCAGATCTGAATCAGTGACAAACTCGGACTGAAATAAACCTACCAAACCATTACAGTACCAAACCAAGAAAGAACTAGGTCTCATACTGGTTTTAACCAGATCTGAAGCGGGATTAAACCCAGACTGAACCAGTAACAAACTAAACCAGGACTTAACCAAGACTGAACCAACACTAAACCAGGACTAAACCGGGACTAATCCGGGACATAATTGGGACCAATTCAAGACTGAACCAAAGCTCTATTGGGAAAATTTTGCCAATTTCCATTTTTGTTTAAAAGTTGACATCAATAAAAAAGATAATTATAATTTTGTCTCATCATTTATGAACTAAGACTGAACCAAATCTGCATCTTCAAATGTTTCCTTTAAAGCACCAGCATCTGAGTTTTCCCAAGTATTTGGACAATATTTGTCCTGCTCCAGAAAATATATATTATATAAGCAGCTCTTGAGGTCACAATAACTCCACTTTGTTCTGTCTGCATTTAATTATAACGCGTTTTATTGTCCAAGCACCAGGAAGTGAGTGAAGAGCTCTCCAACTCTGGACCATGTCAAACCATTTGAACCTTTTTTGTTTTACACTTTAAGCCTGTAAAAATCAGGTGCAGTGCCTTTCATCTTTTTGTACCCAAGTTGTTTTAAATCACAGCAAATAGACAAAATCTTGGGTTTCAATTTGCTGTTAGGAGACCATAGACTGAGGGGTGAATTGGAGTTCCATATTAGCAATAATCATTTATTACAGCGAAATAAACACACCAGGATGATATTGAGTGGATAAAACAAACATTTTAAGACCAAAATGACAAGCCTCACTGCATTAGAGTGGGGTGGTAAAAAGTTGATGGAGCCAGAAGTTCACTTCCAATTTGGAAGCTAGGTTATGGTTAGGTTAGCTATGGCAGTTTATATAGAGACAGTGAGGACTTTTGACAAGTCCACCAATCCATCCATCTTCTTCCTCTTTATCTGGGGCCAGCAGTTTGTACACACGATCTTCTTTTGATCATTATCCAAAGCTCATGACCATAGGTGAGGGTAGAAACATAGATTGACAGGTAAATTGAAAGCTTTGGCCCTTCGCCTTTCGACTCAGCTCCCTTCACCACAACAGTCCGATATAGTGATCACATAATGAACCATACCTCAAGGTACTTGAACTCCTCCACTTGAGGCAGGGACTTTCCACCCACCTGCAGTCAGCAGGCCACCTTTTTCTGGTGGAGAACCATAATATCAACTGTTAAGATTGTCAAGAATGTTTTTAAAATAAATTTGAAACAATGTGTTAAATAAAAGATTTTATTTTCCCTTTCTCCGACAGCAGCTTTGCCCGAGCTGGTGTGGTGCTTCGTCCTTGAGAAAGGACAGTTTTATACACGCAAAAAACCAATCAGTCTTATAGATTTGTAATGGCTTTTTTCATTGCCATGTTAGAGGAAAGACTAACTTAGCACCTGTATTGTTTATTTAGCTTAATGGGTCCTTAATAATGTTGAATTCCAGGGAGTAGCAATATACAGTAAAATTAATGGATTTTAACTATACCAATATTGACTGGTGTTACAAATAATTTCAAAAAACAAAAATAATTTTAACCAAATAAATGTAACATTTCATAATTGTGAGTGGCAAAGTTCAACAGACATGATCATTATTGGCTATTGGTTTACATGGCTCGTCAACAGTCATTTACCATTATTAAATAAAACTGGGAAAATATTTAACAAATTACCTAAATTAAGAAATAGGAACATCTGGTTAAGTTTAAGTTGAAGCTAAACTGACAACCAACAAACTAACAATCAAAATTCATAGGTTGCACTCACGTTCTATTATTTGATGTGATAAATTCAGATAAAAAATGTAAATAATTAGGGGCAGTGATCGGCTTCCCAAATGAATCACTACTGTCCCTACTTCTTGATGCCTAGATGTGAAAATAATCTAACTTTTCCTCATTTATACTGACAGAGGACATGTTGAACTTTGTGCCAATTTTTTTCCCATGTGAATAGGTCCAGTAATTACAGAGAACCATAAACCAGGTCAACAAATCTGCATCTGACAGTTGAACAGCAAAAACCACCTCAGGATTCTACCACAGTCTCCTCCACATGAATACAACCATCTTCATCTTCATTAAAATCTTGTTAAATTTAACTTTTTCATTTTCAGTAGGCTTGAAAATGGCTTGTGCTTAGTCCAGCTGTTAATTTTACATATTTTTTCATTCCAAACAAAAAGTAACTGTCTCACAATATGGAAGCACCTCATGAGAAATTAAGTACAAAATACATATGGGAAAAATGTGATCACAAAATAAGAGCCAATTGGAATTATTTAACATATTTGCAGAATTTTCACTAAAATTCATGTTCTTCCTTAAATTTAAAACTCATTATCATTTAATATAAAATATTAATTCAATCCGTATTTTCAATACAAAGTTCATAGCTTTTGCCAAGTCTTTTTAAGCACCAAAATCCACTGGTCCTTGTCAAAAAAATCTCAAATCTTTTTTTAGTCTGGCATATTTTCCAAGTTCAAATGATATTGGGGTAAAGACGATGGCTTAGTTAGTCCATTGATGAGAGCTGATTTGTTCATTTGTAGTTATTACAGTCTTGTTAATGTCCAGTGTTAAGGTCCTTTGCATTGTGGGTATTTCTATGTAACAGTGGTGGAGTTCTGTCCGCGGATCGCACACCAGGCCATGAACACGTCCCTGGAGAGGAGAAAATCAAGCATTACTATTTAGGAAGTAAAGAAGACATTTTTTATTTATTTTTAATATACATAACTACAATGAGATCATTATTTCATATTTCATTATTTCGTAAACAATTAAAAGAGCAATATTGATCTATCTGCACATCTCCTTTAAAACAGAAATCCCAAATCTTATTACAAAACTTGCCAGAAAAACTCCAATGAAATATTTCCCATAGTGGTTGAGGTTGGTTGTGAACATACCTGCAGTGCGTAGCCACACACTCATTGCTGCAATATTCTCGGTCCCAGTCTTTACTCTCCACGGCTTTGTTTGTGCAGCCGGCACGCACACAGATGCTCGGGCTGACAGCAGGGGGCGCTGTGGGGCCAGGAGCCACGTTCACCTCCACTTCCATCTAAAAGTGGAATTCAAAAACATTATTATTGTTCAATTTTCGTCACATAACAACTCTACATCTGACTCAATGGCGGCTGTTAGTTCAACCCAAAAATTCAAATGCGATCCTAAAGTGGCCGTTACTGACTCCACTGCACTAAAATGCCAAAATAAGGCCAGGGATAGATATGCACTTTTATTTTAGACCCATTTACACAGCTAATCGGTGGAAAAAAGTGATTTGGGGGTTTGGTGGTCCTTTAAACTGAAGCTAACACGCAAATTTTGAAAATGGTCTAACGGTCTAACGGTCCATGATGAGTGGACATCCAGTTTTGTTTAATACTCGATCAAACTCAAACCCAATCCCAAACCATAACCACCTTAATCATAAACCTATTGTAAATCATTGTCATTTATTTTTTTTGACACAGGATTTTTGACACAGGAGGTGCAAAGAGTCTTACAAATTGTTCTTACCCCTTCTTCTGCCTCAGCTCCATCTTCGGTCTTCGTTACCACGGCGGCGCTCCCTCCCACCTCCAGCATCACAGGCTCCTCCCTCTTCACCACAGCGACCGCATCTTGTCTCCCAGACGACGGCGGCGGCACTTTGATCTGAAGCGGGGGCGGGGCTTTGGCGGCCGCACCTGTCGACGCCGTGCCGCGCGGTTTGGCCTGCAGAGGGGGTGG
>KN491239.1:7466-19918 GCA_000787155.1 Scartelaos histophorus | reverse complement strand
TCCTCATCTCTCTCTTTCTCTCTCTCTCTAGCTCTCTCTCCCTCCCATCTGTTTCATCATCATCCTCATCTCTCTCTCTCTCTCTCTCTCCCATCCCATTTACTCATCTCTCTTATCCACTTTCCTCATCTCTCTCCCCTGTACCCTTTCTTCATCTCTCTCTCTCTCTCTTTCTCTCTCTCTCTCACTTCCATATATTTCATCATCCCTCTCTCTCCCATCCCCTTTCCTCAACCTTCTCTCCCCTTTCCTCACATCTCTCTCTTCCCCCCTTCTCTCTCTCTCTCTCTCCCCTTTCCTCCCATCTCTCTCTCTCTTCCCCCCCTCTCTCTCCTACCCTTTCCTTATATCCCCCTCTCTCCCTCCTTTATCCCTCTCTCCCTGTATGAAGCAGCCTTTCAGATCCCAGGGGGCATTCAATAACGCCGCGGCCTCTTCTTTCAGACTGTCAAAATAATTCCGCACACGTTCTAATATGTCTCCTTGTATTCCTGTGGCCCCGGGGTGCTCGGACAGGGGACACAATGAAAGGACTGCAGATAACTGGATACAGCAGATCTCTACGTGAACAGACCTTTCAAACAATATCATGCCCCAACAATACACCTTTTAATGACCAACAGGACGAAAAGAGATTAAAGCTGCACTCTGTACCTGCTTGTTTCCACGGAGATGTTATTTTTCTGCCTGGAACATTCCACAGTAGGACATTAAGCAGCTCTGCTTTACATTTATCCAATTACGGGTGATTTTATAGCTCAAAGATACTGAAAAAAAACAGGCATTCTGACTGTGAGCGGGGTCGCCTCTCCGCAGATCTGACCTGTAATCAGCAATAACGCATTCGACAGACCCTCCACCAGAAAAATGACACGGTGCACCTCAAAACTTGCAAATAAACCACTGCAAATATACTGGGTTAAACGTGCATTATGGAACTTTTCTTATTTCTGCTGTCTCCATGGAAATATCATTGCTTTGCCTGGAATGTCCTGCAGTTTATATCTTCCGTGCTGATTTCAAACAATTAACCTTGATTTGCCTTAGCACGAGCAAACTTATTTCCTTTTAATTAAGTAGCTACAAAGCCTGAATCGTGATAACAAGGTTCTATATTACGCAAAAATGACTCTTGTGAGCTTTAATCGACGTTAGAATGTTTTTACCTTCCAAAACCACACCTGGAGTTGTTTTTTGTTTCACACATTACAACATAGATCAGAAAATAGTGTAATATGGGTAATTTCAACATAAATTGCTGCATAAATAAGGTTACCATTTAGAATTTACTATTAATATTTGAAAAAATAAATAGTGTATGGATGCAAAATCATTACAAGTCATTATGGATACTGGATTTTAAAGGGTTTTGATCACAATGCTAAACTTGTACACACTTATGTTGGGTTTTTACGCTGTTTGGAGATACTTCCCTCACCTTAACCTAAAATGAAATATTAACCTATTAAAAAATCTATTTCCTATTGCAACATTTAATAGGTTCATATTACATAACTATACCTGAACTTTTTGATGATTGTTTATTTGACTTCTTGGTTGTAAAAAGGCAGCAGATAGGACATAAATTCAAGTTATTCCAAAGCTTTTACCTGTAATCTTAACAGCGTTTATGATTAGGCTAATAAAATAATGAAAAAAACACATTTATTTTCTTAAAAGAGTCTTTCAACTGCCAGAAAATTAATGACAGTTGATGACAGTTGCAGTATTATAATATTAGAAAAGAGACTTCCTGTGTTTTGGTACTTTTCATCCAACTGCCACTTAACTGGTGTAAAACGGTGATAAATATTTTACCACAAAAACCATCCCACCAAACCAATTCCTAATTAAAAAAACATGAAAACCTGCAGTATGCACTTTGAATGTTACCTCCCCAAAAACAGACGGGCTAAAACCATGCAAATGACTTTAATGAAGGTGTATGAAGCACTTCCTGTATCGCAACACGACATCAGAAGGTGTGAATAAAACAAAATGCAACTCCATGTTTGGGATGAGGAAACAATATTTTAACACAGATCAGAAAATGGCGTAATACAGGCCCTTTATTTTTAGTTTATGACAAAAGCGCGTTGTTTCATAGAAGATTTTCAAGTTTCATTCACGAATTTTCTATATTGCGTAAATGCAAATCACATGTTACATAAAACTGTAGCATACTTGAAAACATAAATAAGATGTACAGTCCGCTCCCTCATAGAAAGTGTATGTAGTAATAACAGTTATATTTTTAGACACGTGTAATTAGCTTTGGTCTGTCTCGTCTGTGTTTTGGTTTGAAACTTGGCGTAAAAATAATACTTAAGCAAAGGGAGGTGTATCAGGCACAGCAAAGAACAAGGGTTGTGTTGAGATTGGTGAACGTCCAAAATGTGTTGCAAAATAAGTTCTGGCCCTTAAAACCTGGAGATAAATCACTTGGCGAGTGGGGAATATACTAGGGCAAAGGTGCAACGTGTAACTTTTTGCCGTTTCCGTGGAAATATTATTGTTTTGTCCGCAACGTTCCGCGGTATTAAGATGTATCTTGCGTCGATTCATTTCAAAAGTCGTCCCGCGTGTGTTTTTGTTGCTCCCAGAGAAACGCATTGTATTATTCTCCACAGATCTGAATTGTAACTTGGTTAACGGCGTCGCCTGCTTATTTCCACGGCGATGCGGTAGTACAGGAAGTGCTCCGCCGTGCTTTTAAACTGTATCTCTACTAAACAAAAGCGAAAAGGAAGCTGTTAAACTTGAAAACTACATCTTCATGACATCACGAGGTGGAAACGAGCATTTTTAGCTTTGGAGATGCAGACAGACTGATAAAAAATGGTTACTCAAACATGCGTGACTGAATTAAAACAACTCCAGGTATGTTTTTGGAACAGTTAGTTAGTATTAATTTTCTGAATAGCATAAAAATATAATAGCCATTTATAAACCTTTGTATATCTTATCACATTCTTATGATTAGAAACTATAAATATAATATATATAAAGGGCAGAGTTGGAAAGTAGTGTGCCAGATAGGACAAAACAACTTCATAACTTGTATCTTGTGGCTAATTTGTGATAATTAGAAGATAAGTCATCGTCATTGCTTTAATCACAGAGGCGTTAACACATGCACTAAATCACATATAGAATTAACACCGCATTAAATCGGCAAATGAGGTTACCATCATTTTACCAGCATGCAATGGGGCGGATTGGCCTTGTATCGGGGCTGGAGGGAGGTATGGAGTCGTGTGAATCAGAGATAGAACAGTTGGACAGGTAAAACTGCTGTGTTTGTCATTGTTTTTGTACTGTCGTTGTGATCAAAAGTGTATTTATTTACCATCAGTGTTTTGGCGTGCTCTCCATCCTTCACCACAGACACAACAGCCAGGTTATAGAGAGGGGAGAAGAACAGAGGCACACATCACGTCACTCGCTGAGTCCATTTCAACAAATCAAATATTCAAGGCCTTTTTTTGGACATTGGTGAAAATACAAAATTCAAATTAATGGTGCACTATGTAACTTTTCTGGCTTTATCTTACGTTTATTCACTTATAAGTGGTTTTCTAGCTCAAAAACACAGGGAAAAAAACGGCATATTGACTGAACAGGATCGCCTCTCCACAGATCTGACCTGTATCTTGGTTTAGTTTGGTCCCCATGAAGATAGAAATGTTTACTGACATACTGCGAAACATTACAGACAATGGAGAAAACCGATTACATTTACTTTCTACCACAAAACTTACACAATGCACCATTAAAATTAAAATTAAATAAACTCATTTTAAATATACCGTCTAATATTAGTACAATATTTACTTCAAATGTGTGCGTATTGTTATATAAACATGTTAGTTAGGCTAGTACTGCTACTTCTTCTACTTCAATAGGCAATCCCATGCATTTATACATTTGCAAACATTCAAGTCATTAAAAATATATATTATCCTTGATGTATATGAGCTATTCATCATCTCTACTTTACCGCTGAGGGCTTTTATGAATCCAAATGAATGTGAGAGTTATATCATAGATTGAACAGTGTTTTTAGTGTTCAAAACGTCTCACCTGGACCTTCCCTTACATTAGTGGAGAACACGTTCACATTTCAGTTGTCGGGGTCAATCTTATTGAGCTTGATTATACTAAACTTTCATTGTGCTATTCCTTTATTGCAGCTCATTTTTCTTTCAAGAATCCTGGCATCAATGGCATTAAGTCTTTTTCAATAATACTGTAGTACAAGTGATGGAGAGGCATAAAGTGCATAGGGAAGTGCACTGGAGTCTGTACCTGAATGCTCTCCTACACATAAGAGCTGCTCTGTTTAAACACACTGAGGCCAGTGAGTCATCAGCACAGCTCTGCCTCACAAGGTCAAAGCAGCAGACCAGGCACAAATGAGCTCCCACCAAAAACACAGGTCACGTATTGTGGAGCTGAACACAAAAGCTCATCACTGTGTCCATCATGAAGAAAAATTAGGACCATTGTCATAGCAATGGAGAATTTAAAGCAGACCTATTATGCAAAATCCATTTCTCTGTACTAACTTCATTCTGCAGTTTTATTTTTTTAAACTGGTGATACATGTGGGATTTGGCATTGTCACATAGTCATTTTGGTACAAATTTAAAAAAAAACCAAAAACATGTGCTGCTTGCTAGTGTGATGTGCAGCCTTCCATCTTTGAAACGGTGACAAGTCCTCAAAATATTATGAAGCTGCCACCCATAGATACAAAAAAAGTTGATTGCTTCACATTATAAATTAGGCTGTCATGTCAATTTTACTAAAACATACTAAAAAAAGTGCACTGTGTAACTTTTCTGATCAGGGGTCCTCAACTTATTTGTCTCCATGGAGAAGTTAGTGCTTGGCCTAGAATGTTCCACATCTTCACAGAGCAGGAGGTAAAGCAACAGGCCAATGTACTGTAGAGGTGACCTGTCTAATACTACACAAGGTCAAACAACAGAGCCAAGCAGGTGGAGGATCAGAAAAGTTACACACTGCATTGTTAACAAAAAATAAATAAACAAGAATAAAATAAATAAAATAGTGATATTTTAAAAATAGTACATTTAATATGTCACAGCCCACACTAGCTTACACACAAAAAAAAAAACATAATTTTGAAGGAAATGGAGGCCAAGACTCTTCTGACAATCCATTCTGAAAAATTGAATTTGATTTTGCACCAAAGGACAAAGAGGCAGATGTTTCCCTGTTATGCAAGTTCAATAAACTAATCTCATAAAATGCAAATGCACACGGATCTTTGGGACAAAATGTACACAGCTAATCGTCACTAACCATTTCTACTCGATGCACATGTACCGCGCTGTTATTGCGCAATGCACAAACACAGACATGAATATGCACAAGTGATTAGAGCCAGAGTAAATGTGGCCACATCTTAAAGTGAGTGGAAGCAGAGAGCAGCAGGGCCTGTTATTTGTCCTGTCTTTAAGGGTTTACATCCATGAACCAAACTACATTTCGTTAGTGACTGGAACCACAGAACTACTCATTTTGGCTTCTGACTCCTGTTTACAATCAAGACAGAGTGTTATTTTAGCTCTTCTCACTTTTTGCTGGTCAGTTTTGTTTTATGTGGGTACGCAGTGATATTAAAGGCTCATCATGTAACTTTTCTTCTCAAACGAGACCCTGATTTTCCTACAAAGCTCCAGTCTAAGACATTAAGTTAAAGCTGCATTGTGTAACTTTTCTGGTGGAGGGTCCGTCAAATGCTTTTCTCTGTTATTGCTTTGCCCAGAATGCTTCACAGTTTGGTGTTAAACTTCTCTATCTCCACGGAGACCAAACCAGACCAAGTTACAGGTCAGATCTGTGGAGAGTCCACCCCGCTCACAGCCACAATTCATGTTTTTGTAGATATTTTTGAGCTATAAAACCACCTGTAATTTAAGACACATAAGGTAAAGCTGTTTAATGACATTCTGTGGAACATTTGTATCCATAGAAACAAGCAGCCAAAAAGTTACACAGTGCACCTACAAGTATATAGTTTGCGTTTATTCAATTACAGTTGTTATAATTATAAAAATACATGGGAAAAACACTGTGATTATGCTTGCTTTTCCACAGATCTTACGTTTAACTCTCTCTTGGAGACAAGCAGTTGGTGGAAAAAGTGTACATAATGCACCATAATAAACCAGATTCAAACATCCGGAACTGTATAATTTAAATCTATTAATCGGCTTTGGTCAACTTCTCAATAAAGCGTCTCTTACCCTCCACGGCTCTCTTGAAGAACACCTTGCAGCTCCCACAGGTGACGACGCCGTAGTGGCACCCAGAGGCCTCGTCCGAGCACACCAGGCAGATCTTGTGGGTGCTCCCCGATTTGGACTGACTCTGCCCCGATGACGTGACCACATCTCCTGTCCGGGACGTGGAGCTGCACACAACAAGAAGAGACGGGAAGAGAGGGGTTTAATACAGATCCATACGGGATTTTGCACTGGAACGAATCAATACAAACATACCCACATATGGACAATCAATAACTGTTTATTTATTATATATCAGCGCTACCTCACTTTCATCTGTAATCTCTGTTTTGTCTATACTTGAATGCTTCTGTTTTTGTTTCTGTTTTGTCTATATTTGAATGTTACTTAATGTTTACTTGGTTTGCACTTTTCTTCTTTTTTTACCTGTCATTTGCACATTTTCCTTCCTTTTTTTTAAATGTTTTTTAAATGTTTGCACTGATGTGGGAGAGGACAGCAATTTCATCTGTGCTATAGATCTTGTATGTATATGCACATGTGACAATAAAGAGAAATTGAATTGAATTGAATACGAACTGGTACTACAACTATTACCAAAACTAGATACTTATTTGAATAGACACTGATACCTTTTCTGTATTATTTTAGGCCAGTAAGTAGTATAAAACCACATAATACTGGTAATACTGCTGTTGTGCCCATGAGCAGGACACTTCACCCACCTTGTCTATGTATGATGCACAATGTGGTAGCCTTACTTTACTTTACTACTGTCTTAATAACTACAATGTCACCCTTAGAGAGGCTTTGTTATTAGGGTCAATGACATACACAGGGAAATGTTAATTAATTTTCTATTGAACTTTTTCAAGTATTCACAATGTTAAGTGCATAAGTCAATGACATACACAGGGAAATGTTAATTAATTTTCTATTGAACTTTTTCAAGTATTCACAATGTTAAGTGCTCTATGTTTGATGTTTATTTTAAGTATTTTTAGTGTTTTTTATGTACATGAATTGGATACGACCTTTAAAAATGTCATGTGATGCGACCAAGAATAACCTCAAATTGTTATATTTTCTAAAACAAAACATATGAACATGATATTTATATTTAAAAACATGAAAACATGAGATTTGAAAAAATGGACACGCTCTGACAATATTTGTTTGAATATTATGGGGGAAATATCTATTCAAGAAAGATGAAATTTCATGTAGGGCTACAAAACACTTCAGAAAATATGGCAAAAAATAAAAAAAATAAATTGGATTAGATTTAGAGTCATTTTAAAGAAGTTTAAAAATCAGCAGTTAAGGGCGCACCACGTGATATTTTAACACTTTAAGTACAAAAAACATGCAGAATAACTCATGATTTCTAGAAAAAAAAAAGTCAAATTATTATGAAATTTGAACCTTCTTAAGTGAAGAAGCTGCAGTTGAATAAGCATCATGTCACTGACCCATTACGCAAAATTGACTCGTTTTGTGCGTTTTGTGCCATGCTTGTTTCACTGACACATATAAGTAATCCTGCATTATTAATCTGTCTACATCTCCAAAACTCAATATGCTCCGTTCCACCATGTGACATCATGAAGTGGTAGTTTTCAAGTTTTAGAGACTGTAAAGCATCCAGAAGTTTCTAGTGAAGGTATATGGAGTTTCAAAACACAGTGGGGCACTTCCTGTATCACCACATGACATCACAAGGTGGACAGAGAAAAAAAACTGTCTAAATATGCAGGGTTTGTGTGAATGAAACAAAACACAATAAATATGGAGCCTTAAGTCTTTAAAGTGTAATACAAGTATGAGGCATGAGTATTTTTAATATTTTAGCACAGCTTCAGGGCAGAATGTTTGATGACAAGCAGGTTATGATTTGTTCACGTTATGAAATGCTGCAATCATCAATACACTGTCATCCGCAGAAAACTCAGAAATTTGTTGTTTGGTTGCATTTTTAAATGATCCGTATAAAACTATTTTCCATTTTCCACATCACAAACATACCTCGGGTTTTGTTTTGTTCCATTCGCACATGCTTAACACGCAAACCCTACATATTTAGGCTGAGTTCTTCACACAACTTGTGCAAATACAGGAAGTGGTTTGATGTTTTTTTTAACTCCATACACCTTGGAATTGCTTGAGCGTGTATAAACGAAACAAAATGCAACTCCGAGTTTGTCTTTGAGTTGGTAACTACATGGCTTAAAGCTCAAGTAGTATCAATTTCGTGTATTATAAGATCTTTAAACTGGTCAGTATTTCAGTCTTTCGTGTGTTATAAGAAAAAAAAAAAAAACAGACTTTGAACTACGTGTTAGTTTATCTCCTATATTGTGCTCTTTTCGAATTGTACAGACAGAACCTATAGCGGTTGAATATTATGTAGTGAAAGAGGACATGGAGTCAGATGAGGATGCCGAGATAGGGCCGGGGGTGGATGATTCACTCACTGCTTTCATCTATGCCTCAACCGACATAGCCATATTACAAAGCTTGGACGTTATTCTCAAAAACCTACTGTATTTCAACTGGCTCGATGCTGCTACATATTTGTGTGAATAGAAACCAGATTTGAACCCCCCAAAAAATCAACTTGTGTTTAATATAAATATTGTTTTAATATCTCCAGGAAGGATTCATCTGTGCAGTCGTGCGTAGAGCCACTTTGGACAAATCGCCGTTTTGTTGCGTGGAGAGGAACTTTTGGGGATTCCGGAGCTGCCAAAACCGAAGTTGCACAAACACATGTGAAAACCATTCTAGCAAGACTTTAATCCAGATACTTTATTTAACTGCTGCGGGTGCGTATAAATCTGCGTAATGGCGTGCTAATCTGCTTTCCTATTCAAAATCCTCGCTTTTAATCGTGAATGTGTAAGTAAAGACAACGAAAACCCAAGCCTGTCTCTGGATTGCGCTCTTCGGTGCAGTAACTAAGCTGTAAATCTACGTGTGAGCGCCGGCTGGTGTTGCAACGCTAATGCCTTCATAAACCTTCTGGGACACAGGCGTTAACCTACACACACGTACACACACTCGAGCGTACGTTGCGATGCGTTATGGCGACATTATATTGACTTACATTCCTTTCCCGGAGACGGTTTCTGACCTTGAACTTAGTTACTGTGGTTTGTAACCCTATAACCCAAAGAAAATAAATGAAATGAATGATGTTAATGCTCTACCAACACTAACCTCAACAGAAATTAACCCACATCTTAAAAAATACGTATAATGCTTCTTTCTGGTATCTGCTTTCTAGACTATTTCAAATAATATGTCTTCACCACTGCCATGGACACTATGGAGCATACTTCTGGTGGGTTAGGGTTAAAATTAAGCGTTAGGGTTAGCTGGATACCAAAATGATGACACAAACCGCACCATCAATCATAGACTGGTCAGAAATTCTAAATTAAATTCGAAAAATGGAAAAAACTTAATTCGGCAAACTTTGATCTACATGTGTCTCATACGCTGGACATGAGTCTGATGATAAAATACATATTAAGATCTGCAGGTCATGATTCGATATATCCTGATATTTCTCGATACTAAAACATAGGACGATATATTGAGATTTATTTATCATTTCTTCTATTAATACAGTCAGCTGCATCTTTATGGAAGATAATTTGTTATGAATTTAAAAAACTCACTTTGAATTTTTTAAATGTTGAATTATTTTTATTCTGAATTTTAGTTGCTCAAATTTTAAGCGTACTTTTTCAATATATGCAAAATATTTATTAATATTAAGGTGATTTTTTTTTTAAGGTGATTTTTTTTTTAGCAATGTTAATCACTTTAAATTATACACTTAACATTTTAACTACTAAAATTCTGAAAAAAATTATTATAATTTAAGTTAAAAAATTCTACGTGAGAAATTCAAGGGTATTTAAAATTCAAAATCTGACGGACAAATTATCTTCCATACACCTTCATGAGAAGATAAATGTATAAAATATAATTCATACAAATCTTTAAATCATCAGAACAGTGAATGTAACTAGTGGCTTTGTGTGAATAATATTATTTAAAAAATCTATTTGGATGCATTTTGAATTGATTTGAGAATTGTGTAATGAAGTATCACGATATATCACTGGATAGATTTTTTCTTATACCCCAATATGCTGTAACATTATCTAAGTTTAAATGTAGTTTGTCTAATTTATTCCTTCTCTATGTGAGTGTTATCAATGTTTATCTTTTCAGAAATGGAGAAAAAAAAATCTTAAAAAACAAACAAACTCTAAATAACATGTGTCCTTTAACATCATGCAGACCTGATTCTTTGTTCTCACAATGCAAGCGGTTACCACGATGTGCACAACAATTCCACTCTTGGCAATGTGCTGAGTACCTGCTCACACTCACGTGGGTCTGATCCTTTTACTGAGTAATTAGGTTAGAAGTGAGCGACACATGTAGTCGGGCGCCTCGTCACTACAGGGGACGTCACTTTGTCCAAAGGGGAAAGTATGTCAGCAGTTCAAAGGGTGCATGATAAGAGGCGCGCGCACACACGCACACACACACACACACACACACACAGCACTGCGCCGCTGTCAGGGCTGCAGCTCTGGAGCATGATAACACACACAGACACACAACCGTGGACACAGACAATCACATACTATGAGTTTATGTCTTTTTTCCTGTGCTGCCTGTGGTACAGCTATAGTGCATAATAACATAGACATAGGGCCCTGTCCAGAGAGAATCACATACTGTGAGTTTGCATTTTTCAGTGTACTGTCCATAGTACAGCTATGGTGCATAATAACAGAACAGACGCACAACTCTGGACAGCACAGAACCACATATACTATGATTTTATGTATTTTTTACAGTACTGTCCATGATACAGCTATAGTGCATAATAACAGACATACAGCCCTGAGTGAATCACATAGTACAAGTCTGTATTTTTCACTATTCTGCCCATTGTACAGATATGGTGTATGAAAAACAGACATAGCTCTGAACAGTGCAGATTCACATACTGTATTTTTCGGACTATAAGGCGCATCTAAAATCATGACATTTTCTCAAAAATCAACAGTGGCCTTATAATCCAGTGGCCTTATGTGTGACCTTTGGTTGTGTTTAACCTCCAACCGATTTGATGTTGTCCACATTAGTCTAATAAGGTATTAGTGGGCGAGTCAGGAGGAGTAATATGTTGGCCACATATAGGGCGACTGTGCAACATACCGGTAGTTCTGCCGTGTGCTGTTCAAGGACCCAAAATGCACCTGTTAAGAGACATGCACCATGCAGATTTCAGCTTTTGTATTTTTGTGTTAAAATGTTTGCATGTTTGATGCCCAAATCACCAACTGTTAAACTTGTATTTTTGTGTTAGCTACAACTGAGAGTTATTGTAAATGACCTGAATAAAGTTCCATTTATCCGACACACGTTTTGTTTCTCTTATTGTGCCTTATAATCCGATGCTCCTTATGTGTGGACAATGACACAACTGACATATTATTTGATACTGCGCCTTATAATCCAGTGCACTTTATAGCCTGAAAAATATGGTGCTCTGAATTTAAGTCTTTTTCACGGCACTGTCCATGGTACAGCTATGGTGCGTGATAACAGACACAGAGATACAGCCCTCATTCACATACTATGATTTCCAGGCTTTTTCAGTGTACAAAGAAATCTTTTACAGTTCCAAAAATGAAAACGAAAACATTACATCAAAGAAATAAAAAATTGCGGGACCAAACAGGAAACTAGGAATGTTAAAATCTCGCCTCGTTCTTTTGGACCCGATCTCGTCTCGTTCTACAGTGCAGCTTTAAATCTACGCACTCCGGGCTTAAGGCTTTTTCAGTGTATTGTCAGTGGTACAGAGAGAATCCCATTTTGTCTCCTTTGTGAAGAAATTGACAATAAAAGCTATGAATTTAAGTCTTTTTCACCGCAGTGTTACGGAGAGAATCACACCCTGTACTGTTTGTGGTGCGGCAGACAATCACACTCTCAAGGTTTTCCAGTTTTTCAGTGTGTGTGTGTGTGTGTGTGTCAGAGGTACAACAGAGTCTTTTTCAGCGTACTGTCAGCGGCACAGAGAGAATCACACTGTACGAGTTTAAGCCTCTTTCTCCTGTTTGGTTTGGCAACACATAA
>KN491236.1:4943-20559 GCA_000787155.1 Scartelaos histophorus | reverse complement strand
TTATGGGTAACATTAAAGGCGATCATGACGAGGTGGGCCCACTCCCCTCTTAGCGTGGCTGTGTACGGGACGTTCTGTTTGAAATATGGACGAGGTGAATGCGTGGTGATGTACGGAGAGTGTGTGGAGCACGGCGAGATGTAACGCGGCAGATGGGCGCCCAGACCTGCTTTGGTAAACACGACGAATTGCTTAAACAGGCAGATGAGAGTGGGAATTGTAGTTTTTAATCATGTAATAATAATCGTTTTGTTGTTTTTTTATGTGTGTTAGCAGCATTTCTGAAACTGATTTGGAGTTAATGCCACATGTGGAATATTACAGATGGACTTCCCCCACAGAAAAGTTACACTATACATCTTTAACACTTAGATTTAGACTAAACTTTATTGATCCACAAGGGGTATGATATGGACACAGAAGCTCACACATTTCAAGCTGTAGAAATGTAGGCTAATAATGCAGAATTACACAAACATGAGTGAATTTGGTATGTTTTTGAGGAAGAAACAACATTCTAACACGACTTAAAGCTCATAAGAGTCAATGTAGCATAATACAGGATCTTTAAATTATATGGATTTCAGATTTTAAACCGCCAATGTGTGAGCCTCATATTTCCCTTAAACAAATGTATTTATAACATCGCATCAGTGACGTGGACATAGGTCATGCTTACAAATTTGAACTAAAAAATTCCTTTCCTACATGACAAAGAAGTTCTTGTTAACTGCTGCTAATTTCACTTTTCAAAATGTTTCAATCCCTACGGCTGCCAGCAGAGGGCGAGAGGCACATAAGCATAGCATTCAAAGGGAAAGTGAAGGTTAAATACAGCAATTTTCAAAGGTTTTAGGTTTGAAATGTAAATGCAAAAATTGAAGTATAAATAGGAAGTATATCTAAAAAGCAAAAATACATATGTTCCCTTCAATAAAAGCCGATTAGGGAAGATGCCATTCATAAAGCCGCCCCTCCCTCTGCACACTATATGCTATATGTGTTAAGACAGTGCTAATTCTGTGTGTTGAATGGAGCACCTCCATGAAGGACCCCTGAGGCGGTGCACCCTGACAGCTCCACATTAGTTTCTCTTGTAATGTGATTCTCCTCGGTTCCTTCTCCTAAGACATTGGTATCCTCAGAATGTGGAGTAAAAATACATTATCTTCCAATTCCCACGTAAATGCAATAAAGAAGGTGCTTTTGATGGTTGGTTTGTCCTCTAATAGAACATGATATAAGGCTGGTTTGAGTAGAATTGAGTTATACCTTAGCAAGGGGTTGTCAAAAGTATCGAAAATCAGATACTAATCGATGTTAAAACGAGTATAGAAGCGAGATACTCATTTGAAGGAAGTATTGATACTAAAAAAGTCACACCTCCACCTGGACCACTGAGGGAATAGATAAGAAAGTACTATGGATTAATGTTGAAAATCACATTTTATTGTCTAAATAAAGTATTTTTTGTTATCAGAGTGGTATCAGAATCAGTATTGAGTATTGAGTCGATTCCTTAGTATCGAAACTTTAAAATTTTACACTGACCTTGCCATACCTGTATTTTATTTTCATCCAACTATTTTTCTTTTTAAACTAAGATTCTAAGTACATTAAAAGTTGCTCTATGTAACTTTTTGGTTTGGGCTCCATCACCTTCTTGTTTCTATGGATACGTCATTGCTTTGTCTGGAATGTTCCACAGTGCCATGTTTAACAGCTCTACCTTACATTTATTCAATTACAGGTGGTTTTAAAGCTCAAAAATACCTAGAAAAACAGGCATTTTGACTGAGTGGGGTCGCCTCTCCACAGATCTGACCTGTAACTTGGTCCAGTTTGGTTTCTATGAAGATAAAAAAGATTTAATACTCTACAGAGAAAAGCAGACTATTATAATTTATCTCAAATGCCAAAAAGAAGAAGAAGTAGGTGCTCAAAAGTTCTGGTTCTGCTTTAGTTCCTGTACAAACCTTAGATTTGAAAAGAATTACTTTGAAATCACAATACGTTTGGTTCATTTTTATTCATCCAAATATTCAATAGTGTCTTTCACTTCATAGCTTTCAATATGTTTCTCAAAAATCCTGGTTTAGTTCTGGTTTGCTCCTCGGTTACAGAACTGATTCGGAATTGAAAAAGAGCCAGACTTGTTTCGGTTCACTCAGCCGTGCTTAGCTGCATGACCAACACAATTCCAAATCTCGCTGTAGAATTCCAAGTTCCCGCTGGGGCCCCCCTGTACCATCCACTGCTCCATCTCCTGTCATGAATAAATGCATGTCAAACTGGAGAGGTGTACACGGACCCCATCTCCAACCGTCACCCTCCAACCCCCAACCCCCTGCTCCGGAGCTCCAGCCAATCCTCCTCCGCCCTTCCTCCGGACTAGATCTATAGGTTCAATATGTGCAATGATGTCTTACATTTGTCATACAATATCTGATCAGGGACTCCGCAGGCCGCCGCTGGATTCAATGAGCAAATGTCATCAGAAAAAATACTAAACCGTAGCCGACGTGTCAGCAAAAGTGGTTAGCCTGTCCGAGGGTTTTCGGAATGATGAAAAAAACGACGGTTCCCATGGTGATTTAGCGTCGCAAGTGAGACAAATTCTTGCAAATTCGCTCCATGTGACGCCGTCTTTTTGGTTGACACTTTTGGGGCGTTTAAAGTTCACACCGGAGATCACAAGTCAAGTTTAATTGGAAATGTGAACAACCTTGCCAAAAATATCTGATAAAATAAAAAAAATAAAAAAATCCGATTTGAACATTAAGCTATGCAGTCTGCAGTCTAGCTTTAGTATCCTGACCAGCCAGAATCACACGCTTTAACTAAACTTTACAAAGACGAGCAGGTCTGGAGCTGTATCCGGTCTCCATGATTTAAGAGGGCATGATTGACAGGAGGATTGACCAATCAGAGAGACGCAGGGTCTGTTCACTTCAAAAACAAATGGGTTCTATTCATGCTATGTTCACAAACCAGGAAGTCGCGTAAAAAGAAGTGATTACAACTTCCGGCGAACTCTGTTTGACAAAATCTAGGAAAAGTTACAAAATGTCTCAGTTTTCTTCATCTACATGTCACTGTAGAGTTCCGTTATGTCCAGCTAATCAACAGTTACAACCGTACATATCTTGATAAGCGAGGCCAGTGTCCAGTTCACAAACCAGGAAGACGCATGGAAAGAAGAGATTACAACTTCCGTTTGTGGTACAAAGTTTGACAAAATCTAGGAAAAGTTAGAAAATGTCTCAGTTTTTTTCATCTACGTCACTGTAGAGTTCGTTACGTCCGGATTGGATCTTGATAAGTGAGGCCAGTGTCGAGAACTACACTTTTTTCCAAACGTTTTTCAAACCTTTCTAGTTCATGACGTAAGCGTGAATAGAACGACACATAAAAATGGAAAAGTTACAAAATGTCTCAGTTTTCTTCATCTACATGTCACTGTAGAGTTCCGTTATGTCCAGCTAATCAACAGTTACAACCGTACATATCTTGATAAGCGAGGCCAGTGTCCAGAACTACACTGGAAGTTGTAATCACTTTTTTCCAAACCTTTCTAGTTCATGACGTAAGTGTGAATAGAACCTAACGACACATAAAAATGTCGAAAAAACAACAAAAATACCACAGAGGACAGAGAAACAGCATGCATTTTGCAGAATCAACAATCAAAACACAAAACTATTACTTCTCTCAGGTAAAACAGTGATAGATTTTGTTCTTTTTACGAGAATTTCCAAGAGAGAATTTTAGTAGAAACATCCAGAGAGAAGCGCTTTGTGCATTTGCGGCTTTAAAGAAAACTCCTGCGTTTTTCTCTCGACTGGATTTAACTAAAGTCAGATTATTTGAGTTGTTCTGCTGTTGTGGGGCTTCGACTAATCAACGTGAAGTATTTGTTTGAACGCTCTGATCGTTGGTTTAGGAAACTTCCGGTGAGAGCCAGCACAGAAGGACGTGTAGAACTCAATTCAGAGGACTGCAAATTTCTCTGATTTGGCCAAGATTTAAACCTACATCAGGTTAATCATCTTGTTTCTTTTATTTCTTCTCTTCTTACTAGTTCTGAGACGCTTCATTCTAGTCTAGAGGTTGTTTATTTTAAGAGAACTCGTCAAGTAAAATGATCTTGCTGCATGGACAGATCATTTCACTACTTTTAAGTCATTTTCTGATAGATTTAAGTGTTTATATTTTAAATTTTGGCTAAGCTTTTTCAGGTGAGAGTCAGATTTAAAAGAAAATGTATCATATAACAGGAAGTTGAATCCTATGAATACTTAAAGCCCTATTGCGTAATATTTAATCTCCATGAGACAAACGGGTGATGACATCGGGTCAACGTACAGATCAGAGAATACACCTGTAAATGAATAATGCAAGATAAATAATGAAACTTATTTATCTTCCGTCGTACTGTGGGACATACCAATCATAGCAATAACAATCACCATGGAGACAAACAGCTAAAGAGCATTATAGCATTCGAAAATATGTGTAAAATTGTGTCCAAAAATGTTTAAAAATCCTTAATAATGCATATCTTCATAATCTGATTTCGACTATATCTTTCCCAGCATTTTTACCAAGTTCCTTCTCTCATTCTCTGTTGAAAAATCCATCTAAAATTCCCATTCCCGCTTTAAGCCTGGAGACTAAGCAGGAGAAGAGCGAGCAGACTTTACAGAATGTCCATAATGAGCTCCACGGAGACAATCAGGTGGAGCAGAGCACGGCATCAAAGCTCTACTGTGGAACATTCTGTCTCTCCGCTACCTCTGTGACATTCGGTCTCCAGAAACCAAGGCCTGGACGGGTCACCAAAGACCGCACTAGAACGGACTTGGTTTTAATGCCCTGCTAACGATCTCCGGTCCAAGAACTTTTGTTTTTCTCGCACAGATAGTATTGGATTTTCTTCTTTTTCCTTTTTATTTTTTATGGCAGTTATATAACCCAAAGTACACAATGTTTACTTTCCAGTCTCGCATTGAGCTATTGCGAAAAATAATATTTGGACAACTTTCTAATAAATACTATGTCTTGCGGTTCCAGCCTTACAATAAGAAGGTTCTGGGTTAGATTCTTGTGTGAAAAATATGTGAAAAAATAGCACAGTGTTGATAGCGATTAAAAATTCAAAAGAAGTTCTCAAAATGGCGTCAAAAATTTCCTTAAACACTAAAACATTCGGAGGGAGTTGCATGGTTGACCTGAAAACAGAAATATGTAAATAGATGATTACGTAAAAATTTGAAATTGAAATAAATTATTCAGGTTTTGAGTCGTTTTAGTTTTTGGCCGTAAAAGTTGCTTGGTCTGAAATGTTTCACTCTATGGCATTAAACCTTTTTATCTTCATGGAGACCAAACCAGACCAAGTTACAGGTCAGGTCTGTGGAGAGGCGATCCCGCTCACAGTCAGAATTCCTGTTTTTCTAGGTATTTTTGAGCTATAAAACCACCTGTAATTGAATAAATGTAAGAAAAAGCAGTTTAATGTCACACTGTGCAACATTCCAGACAGAACTATGACAGATCCATGGAAACAAGAAGGTGGAACAAGAAGGAACCTTTAAATTCCCATCAGCATCTTAAAAGTTCATGAAATAATTAAGTAACTTTCCAAGTGGGGGGAATTTGCAAGCTGTTTGTCTCCGTGGATACGCTATTACTTTGCCTGGAATGTTCCCCAGTATAGCTTTAATTGTATCTATATTGCATCTATTCAACTTGGGGATCATATAAGAGCTGTTTGAGTAAGTGTTTTGGCAATACCTTTTCAAATGGTTGGCTCTACTCAAGCTTTTGTAGGAATTGTGATTACAAATCCATTTTTAATTTCCTTTTCTGTTCCATTTATCCACATTACATTTATCCCAATTTCACTACTTTCCATTTCACCACACGATTTTCAAAGTTACATTAGCAGTCATTGAACAAGACTCACCAAAACACTTTTCATATTACGTTCCCAAAAAATATCTCTAGTTCTGATCTCTTATGAAAAGGTAAGTTTAATGCCTTACTTTTATAACACAAAACGATAACATGTCTATGGAGTCTAGCAGTTGAAAAGTTACATAGTGCAACATTAACTAATATTCATTTATTTAGTAAATGATTGGGCTTTCTGAGTAGTATTATTTATATGATCTTGCTTAGGGCAAAAAATATAACTCATTTTAATAGGAAATAGGAATTCCATTTACTCAAGCAACATTTGTCCCAATTTCAGCTCCTTTAATTTCGCAACTCAAAAATCAAAGTTACAAAATATATTTCACATTGCATTAAGAAAGTAAGCAAAAAAATGTCTATAGATCCGAGCGTTATGGCTATTTGAATCTGATTGGTGAAAGCGTCACAGCAGCTGAAAATGTAAAGGGATTCTCAGGAATTTTGGGCATAATACCTCATTTCCTCATGAGCCAGAGAGTTGTAGACATTTGGAGACACTCTTTTACATATTTGTTCCAGTTCTTGTATTTGCAGAGGTCGCTGGTGCTAGGCTAGTGCATGTCATTTGGTTTTGTTAGCCTTCCAATAAAACAGTTTTACCCATTCCTCAAAACACATAGATACATGATAGAATTATTTTACAAGTAAAACCAACTGTGCTAGGCTAGTGCATGTCAATGTGTTAGCCTTCCGATAAAACACTCCACTCCACAAAACACCCGAGACAAAACAACGCCAGACTGTCGATGTGAACGTCTGTGTTGATAGAATTATTTTAGAAGTAAAACCAACCTTGTCTTTGAAGGATTTATGTCTGAGCAGCAGCAGTTGAACTTCCTGACAGAAAGCTTGGTAGCAGCGGAATGATATCACTGCTGCTACTGAGAAAATAGTCCCCCAACATACGACGATTCATGTGACGCAAGGTTAGTTTTATTTCAGGCACATTCTATCGACACAAACATTCACATTATAACTGTTTTGCTTTGCCATTATTCTATCGATACAGACATTCACATTATAACTTACTTACATTATAAATACTTGCGTAATTTGAGGAGTGGGTAAGACTGTTTTTTAGCGGCAGGCTAACTAAACCCATTAACATGCACTAGCCTAGCACCAGTGACCTCTGCAAATACAAGGACTGGATGGAATATTTTAAAAACTGACACCACAAGTCTACAATCCTCTGGTTCACTAGAAAATGAGGCCTTATGTCCAAAATTCTGGACTGTCCCTTTAAGCTTTAGTTACATCCAGTTGAGGGAAAAGCTCAGACATCTTTCCTGTCCAGAAAATACACGAAACTCTTGTGTAGGACCACTACTGACGCTAAAATAGTCTAAAGTGTGTCTATATGTGTTGCCATGTCATTTGGCTGCTTCACCTGAGTCTGTGAACTCACTCATTTTGCGATACCTCATCTCGCTGCACAATGTTAGAAAAGTTACAAAGTTACACAGTTTTAATTATGATTAATTTCTATGGTAAATTATGGGCTTCTAAATTTTACTATTTGGTATTATAAAATCTTGGCTCTACTCAAAATTTCGACAAATTTTGATTGCAAACCCATTTGAATTTACTTTCCGTTCCATTTGCTCACACGACATCTCTTCCAATTTCACCCCTTTCAATTCTGCAACACAAATTTCAAAGTTATAAAACACATTCATATTGCGTTTCAAAAAATCTCTCACATTTGCAAACTTGAGGCTAGACTGTGTGCTTGTGTCTGATCTCTATTGAAAGGCAGTGGGCTGAAGAGCTGTTATTTATCCCTCAGTTCAGATTGGGATTAAGTTTCGGCTTGGTTGAGCAGAAACCGTAATGATCTCTCCTCTGTCTGCCCTTGAAATTATCTACTCATCGCTTACTCAAATTGATAGATGCACACCACTTTTTTCTCTCCTTTTTCGTCTCTCTCTTTCCGGTTGGCTCCCTCCATTTACAGATTTGAATAAAAAGATTTAACACCTTTGGACGATCTTGGCGGTCCATCATATTTAGAGCTTCTTTGGGGTGGAAGGAGAAAGACTTGGAATTTAAAGGTTATGCTAATTTTTAGGATGTGATTTCTGCCGTTATACCGTCCGCTCATAAAAACATACCTGGGGTTGTGTTTAAATTCATTGTTTTTTGGAGTTTTCGCCTACTTTTTGAGGGACCTTCCAGCAGAAAAGTTACACAATGACACTTTAAATCATTACAACTGACATTTCATAATTTTCTACAGCTCTTTTCTTTCTTTCTCTGTGTCCATTTGTATCCTCTCCCTTTGACTATTCCACACTTTTGCCTTCTTGAAGTCTTTTTATTACACTGCCAATCGATGAAATTGACGCATGGCCTGGCGTTGATACCAGCTCGGCGTTCCATGATGTATGATGATGTATTATAGTGAATGAAGGCTCTGTTTACCCAATACTTTGTGCAAAATCTAGCAACAAAAACAAACGAGCTTCTCAGAAATACATTTGGACGAGTTGATAGCGCATCTGACTGGGCGTTTTGATTGACGACTGCAATTTTGAAAGTTAAAATTATATAAGATTGGCACATATCTGCTAAAGAGGGTTTGTTGGTCAGTAAAATGCTACCAGGAGGAGAAGACTGTGTGGTGTCAGGCAGAGAATTATTGCGAGTGCACGTAATATATATAGTTAAGATATATTTATGGTGACATCCTCAGTGTTGCTGCTGGTTTAACCTGTCAGGAGCAATGAGGGATTGGAGTTGATAGGGGAAATAACCATACCTTGAGGAAACTCACACACACACACAGGGAGGATATGCAAAGTCTGCACAGAAAGGCATCGGGAATCAAACCTGGCACCTCTGTGCATTGAGGCAGTAAGGTGCCTAAATTCTCTTATGGCAGCTCTAAACGCTGTACAGAGATGGAGTAATATACGGTTCAGGACGGTTCAGTGTGAGCGCTAAAAGTGAAAGTAAAAGGAATATTTTACCAAACTGCAATAGAACACTAGAAGATGTCAGGCCAACTCTAACAGCCTGTCTGTAGCAATAAGAGCCAGTTACACCTGCAAGCAGCAACGGAGGGCCTTTACCTACCTCACTAAAGCTTTTGTTTGGTCATGTGCATTATAAGTCATGTATTACTCTTATATTATAGCCATCTGGGCTTTAAAATTATTCATTTAGATTTCTGGAATAATTAAATAATTTTCGTAAATATTGTGAGCAATTTGATAAATCTGCTTTTTGTAATATACCTCGTACAGGCTTGTTTCTCTAACAAATATATACAATAAATAAAACATGAAATTTCAATAAACACATGAACACATATAGTGCCTGGCATAACTGTCTTTTTAATGATGGTTCAGAACTGTTCAGAAAAATCTATTTTGTGAATACCCAAATGAATATAAGTCCTCTCCAATGACCCAGATGGCCTATTTTTATTCATTGCTAGTTTATGATACACTTGATCCCAGATGGGAAACATTTCTTCTGCATTTAACACAATCCTTCAACCAGCGCCTCAGGGCCACCTGTCAGCAGCAGTGATCCTGGGAACTCTAGATCTTGGTCCAGGCTCTTGCTCTAGTACCTACTGGGAACAATAGTCTACTATATGTCTGTTTTGGGTTAACTGAGGAAACAGGAATCCACTCAACCACTGTCCCTAATCTCACACCTAATCTACTCTCTTTTTGCTCTATTATACGGTATTTTTCCTAAGACCTATACAAATACACCACTTTATCTTTAGCTTTCCTGGCCTATTCTGCATGTGAACTCAATGCAATCCAGAGATCTCCATCAGCATATTCTCACGCCGCCAGATCACTCACAAACGCAGAGATTAATGCTCCACTGCGGAACATTCCCTAAACACTGCCTCAGGATCATAAATAGCTCCATTGTGTTCGCATATCCACTCATCTAATCTGTCCTGTGCACGTGTAATCTTCAGTAAACGTCTTATCCTCCATCTTTCCTGTGTCGGTGCGCACCCGTCGCACCTGCCCCCAGACAGGCGCTTAGAGACGCGCCATTACCCTGCTCTCCGGTCGACTGGGCTCCAAGCAGGAAGGATGATGGCAGCTTTACGAGCATTTAAATGGGTTATTGTTGTTTACAGGGTGGAGATGTGAGAGTGGGCGGGGGAGGAGTAAAAGTAGTGGTCATTGAAGGAGGCAGAGGACAGTAAAAGTAACAGTAGTGGTAGTACTTGTAGTGATAGCCGAAGCCGTAGTAGTAGTCGTAGTCATGGGGTAGTATACCTTTTCTGATAGAGGTTCTGTGACCTTCTTGACATTGTGATTCTATTGCTATGTCTGAAAAGCACCACAGTCTGGACTTAAATGTGTCAATCTTTATAACGACAATATGGCAGCCACCACCATGAAGTTACAAGTCAGATCTGCGGTGAGGTGATCCCGGACACAGTAAGAATTGTTTTTTCTAGGTATTTTGAGCAAGAAGAATAAACTATAATAAACACTGAATAACAAGATATGGATAAGTTTATACTATGGAACATTCCAAGGTGGGGGCGAGATGGACACAGCGACAGCATTCATTTCTGGGACCCCTGAACCTGTGGATGAGTGGATTCGAACCGCCAACCTACAGATCAACAGGCAAACGCTCTTACCTGAGCTACTGCCGCCCCAGTCGTACAGTTTTTGTCCACTGATCCAAAGTTTGGCAGTTCAGATCTCACTCTGGGCGTAAACATCATTCAGCGGCCAGACTAATGATTCCAGCTCCTACAGATGATGCCATTGTCGTTGGGCAAGACACTTTGCTCCCACCTTGCTCCCAGTGTGTGCGTACACGGATGTATAAGTGTGGGTGAATGGGTGAGTGGTTTCTTGACGTAAAGTGCATTGAGTGCCTTGAAAGTGGAAAAGCGCTGTATAAAAATGTGACCGTTTACCGTAGATACAATGATGTTTTTATAGCGCTCCCCTCTCAACAGAAAGATCACAGTTTCAGTTTCTGAGTCGAGTGAGGCCTCACTGTGTGGAGTTTGCATGTTCTTCTCGTGTCTGGGTGTCAATCCTGCAACTAAGGTAGCCCAGACCAAGACTAACTCAAGTTCTAGAAACATTTTTAGTTCTTACGCCAGGGGTTTTACTTAATGCGTGTCCGTCTCCCATTGTTTCAAAAAGTGGTTCCCAAAAGTCTTCAAAATCAAAACACAAGAAAAGATAATTCTCTTTAAACCATGCAATCAACACTGCCCTTAATCTAGCTACAGCTCTACAACTTTGCTAACACTGATTGAGAACATTTAAGCGTAATTAGCCAACACATAAAATCACAGCTGCTAATTACCACAAAGTCTTTAGCCCAGCTCCAATCCGATATAAAAACTCTTTTGTCTTTCACCGTGACTTACTGTTGTGTCATTCCCCACTCTATTCACCAATCAATATCTTATTATCAGGCTTCATCAGCTACTGTATCCATATCACAGTGCCAGTCTGGTGCCCGTGTAGGTGCCAATATTCACTCCGGCGCTCACCCATTCACTGTACTGTCTCCTCCACTGACAGTGACAAACTCCAAATCTTTAAACTGGTATTGATCCCCTCCTCGTGCGCACTTATCTTACATTGACAGCTATGGCCTCCACTGCACTCGAGGAGATGGAGTGTGTATTTTTAGGGAAAAGGAGAGTAGTGGAGATGTTTTGAGACTCTAGCTGCGGTCGTGAAGTTTTATCCTGCTGTAGTTCAATGCCAATGATAGTTTGGGTAGTTCAAGGGCATAGAGATTAGGGATGCGCTGATACTGATACTGGCACAAAATATCGGCGCAGATCGTGGAAAATTAGCTATATCGGATATTCGTTCAGCCAATATACTCTCTACTGGCTAATGTTTGGTGTAGAATGTTTGTTATAGTTTAAAACTTTATTCACAATTAATGTAACTTTATTCAGTTACATTAATTGTCTTTTGGTGGAAATGCCTTTTTCGTCCCTAAGCTAACATCGTTAACATGGGTTATTGAAAGATACCTAAAGCCATATTATCGATAACATAACTTTATGTCCCATGACTGCATGTATGTGTTCATCTATGACGGAATGCTTTCCAGTTATCATTGTGACACAAATTAAATGTCACATTTTTCATTCACAAGTCTAGGACCAGCATTTATGGTTCCCTTTAGACGCTGCCAATGTTAGCTAGCTTGTAACTCTAATGTTATTCTGAGACGGACTTGTTTGACAGTACAAAATCAGCTCACTTATTGTAGCTGTACTTCCAATTTAGTCCATTCTTTTTTGGCCAGTCAGAGTCAAGCCTTAAAATGGACTGATGCAAACCATGTAGACCTCATCAGAAACATCCAAGCAGTTGTGTGTTTTTTCATTCAAACACGTAAAGCTAAAAAAAAAGTTCTGTTCCACCCTGTGATGTCACGCAGTGGTAGTTTTCAAGTTAACCACTAACTTTTACCTTTAGTTCAGTAGAGATTTGCAATTCCATGACTGGAGTTGTCCAAATAACTCTTAAAGTTAAGATGCATGGAGTTTAAAAACACAGTAGAGCACTTCCTGTATTACCATATGACATCACAAAGTGGAACCAGGTTTTCTGTTTGCCTAAATATGCAGATTTGAATGAAACAAAACACTAGGCACGTTTGTGATGAGGAAACGTTATAACATGGATCAGAAAATACTGCAGTACGAGCCCTTTAATATAAACTCTTAAACTACACGAACTAATAAAAAATACATATTCCTGAATCCACCGTACTTCAGTGTTTATCCAGCTCGAGTCATTTTTCTACCTGTTCTCAGTCTCACTTAGCTGCATTGCTGTTAATACTGTTTTGGCCTGGCACACATCGTGATCAATGGGCACAATGAAAAAGCATTGATGGCTTTATGAGATGTAAACACTCAGTAGAATTGCCCGGTCCATTCAGTCCGGGCGCGAGCATTGGATTTCCTTTCACAGATCTCTCCCCATAGAAACATTCTTCTCTTTATCGTCCCTGCGGAAATCAAGGTCTCAATAATAAAGTATACAGCCAATTCATATTTCACTACCTCACTCCTCCGCTGTGGACTGAGAGAGCGTGACATCAGCCGTAGTGTTTGGCTCCAGTCAAATGAAGCTCACCAGGCCAGCCGTAAGAGAGGTGAATTTGGAGCCAGGTCCATTTAGGGAATAGGAATTGATTTACTGACAAAAAAGCGGAATAAAAACACTAGGATTGAGTTAATGCGAACATTTTAAGACTGAAATGACGTAGCTCGCTGGAGCAGTTACAGAGAGAGTTTTCCAATGTAAAGTCAATTGGAAAAAGAGTTAATGGAGCCGGAAGTGCCCCCATGTTCACTTCCTATTTGGAATGTGCGGGCAATGAAGTCTTTGAGCACCCGACATGAAAACAAGAAAACATAAATACGTTCATAGTTTATAAAAAACTTATTTCAAATAATCAGTTTCATTGTTATTCATTAAGAAAATTACCAATTAGAATAACAAAATAACCAAAAATGTGAATATTTAGTGTTCTTACCGGCACAGATAACAGCTGCATTCTTACATTGTTTTCACAGAGTTTTGCCAAGTCTTTTGTTATATTAAATAGTTTGAAGCTGTTTCCAGAGATTTGCTTTGGATGAGACTTTGGTGTCATTTTTGGAAAACCTGAAAATGTATATAGCAACAATTTGGAAAACCTGAAAATGTATGGATAGCAACAATAGTTCTATTTTAGCATTAAAGATCTGGTTTGGATAAAAAGATCTTGCAGATACTGGTGGATTAACCATTATAGAAACATAAAAAGATATTTTGGTAACAGAAATACTGTTCAGTTATGGCAGCAGTGAAACACTTTATACTGGCTCTGATACATTTGTTAAGCTCTGTGTATTTGAGCGATTTTATGTAGTGCTGGAGACACTCATTTGGAACCAGGACAAGGCCAGATGGACATTGGGTCTGTTCCAAAACTAAACCAAAGGACCAAACCAGGTCTGAACCAGAGTAAAACTATGTCTAAAGTGTTCACCCACAAACTCAAAGGGTGATGGTTTGATTCCACTGACTATACTACATATGCACATTAAAAGTCCCTCAAAAGTCTAACTACAATACTACTACTTCCTACATGCTAATTCTACCATAGCAGATGCCACCACTGAGGATACTATTCTACTACTTCTACTGTTCTAGTACTACTACTACTACTACTATGACTAAACCAGGTCTACTACACTGGTTAATCGTCAATATAGGGTTAATGACAGGGGCCTAGTGGTTATAGCACTTGTCCACAGACCCAAAAGTTGATGATTTGATTCCCCTTCTTTCCAGAAAATGCTATCAGTTGGTACTTGTGCAAGACGTCTCACCTATTCCACCTTCAATTCAATACCAAAAATACAATACTTCCTCCAGTACTGCAATACTGCATCTACCGATACTATTTGTACTTCATTTTTACTACCAATTACTACTTTTGAGGATGCTATTTTGCCTGCACTACTTCTTGTGCTACTACTACTTGCGCCTCCAAGAGAATCTTATACTACTTCCAATAGGCCTACTACTACTGTTACTACGACACAATGCTACTCGTGTCACTTGTACTACTACTCATACTACTCCTACTACCATTACTACCATTACCACTACTTATTACTTGTACTATTACCAACTACTGTTATTACTACTACTACTACTACTATTACTGCTGCTACTACACAGCTCTCACACGTGCACCTGTCATCTGCATTCCCCATTATTTTCCTCATACCTCCACTGTTTACTCGGTGCTGTATGTATTTCCCGATGCATTGTTACCTATTCTTTCACACGGGCTATGTTTACACTGTGCATCCTTGTGTAACTGCATCCTACTTCTCATTCCACACGTGTACTTCCCCACTGCTCCTGTCACGCACTGGCAACCAACTCATCCAAGCGCAGAAATGTAGCTCCACGACTGGCCCTAAACCTGTCTCAACCCGATTTACTCCTGCCGCCGTGTCACTCATTAAAATGTAAAAGTTTGGAAAGTTACAAATGACGTGCCGTCATTTTGATTTCTGATTGAATATGTTTCCGTCTTGCCTCGTGAGCTGTCGGTTCACCTCGTCACTCCGAGCGCCCTCTGCGACCCACTGTGTACTTTCAAATGTACTTTTAATGAACACGTGCTATGTATTCTTGCAGTTTCAATTAATGTTTTTTCCTTCTTGGGTCAAGTATGTCATATTTTCTCATTTAAAATTGGGCAACAGAGACTCATTTGATGGAGAGTTTGTCCTCTGATCCAAAGGTTTGCACTTGAGATCCTGCTCTCAACATAAACATCATTGGTAAAGCTGTCCGATCCTCTGACCCACAGGTTGGCAGTTCTAGCTCTACTGAATACTGTTCTTGTGTCTTTGGGCGTGACAGTTAACACACACACCTCACCCCCAGTGTGTGTGTGTACATTGGTGTATGAGTGGGTTAGCAGTGCGCCACTCAGAGATCCCATCCCTTTAATGCGGCTTGGAACATTGGTTTTAGGTCTGTATCACAATGCTGTATGATGCTATTGTGGTAATAGTGGTAGAATTACTTAAATTTGTAGTAAAAGGTTCTGCCTGTGATCAGGTCAGCAGCCAGTTCAGCAG
>KN491233.1:3035-16695 GCA_000787155.1 Scartelaos histophorus | reverse complement strand
TGTTTTGGACCCAGCTCTGTGGAGCAGGCTTATCTCATCTGACCCAGGATAGAGGAAGTACAAAGAAGGAATTCCACTGTACTGGCACAAATGGACAAATGGTTTATCAAACATGAAATTATTCTAATGAAATCATAGTTTTTTTCCCCCCTTTTTATTAAAATAAATAAATAAATAAATACATACATACATACATACATACATACATACATACATACATACATACATTTTAGAGTTTGGTTTATTTTATTTTTTGTTTTCTTCCTTATTTTGGGGGATATTATATAATTTTTTTTTAGTTTTTTATTGTGTGATAAAGTGCATTGACCCAGTCCATTATATTGCATGACTCAGGACAGAGAATGACACTGCAGCCGGTCTGTGGCACAGTTATGAAAAGCCTTGGCAGTTTATCTATACCCACCATCATGTGATCAGTTCCAAGCTGTGGATCCATCTCAATGTTCAACAGGCTGAGGTCACCCAGCTCTGTCTTATCTCTGCTGATCTGTGGCACAGACAGTGGGCATCTCTGTACTGCTTCCAGTCACTGAATAATATGCATTTGTTCAAAACTGTCACGAGAAAAGTGTTTCACAAAAGCATAGGCTGTGTGTAATATTCATACTGTGTTCTGTAGAGTGTTGTGTTTCTACAAATGAACTTATTCTTCAGTTTAACTTATTCTTCTGTTTGTTTTATTTCATTAAAAAACCCAAGGTGTGTTACTTCTCAAAACCACGCTGAATGTTGTAAAATTCATCACTGCAAGAAATGTTTTACATTCTGGATTGTTCACGAGACATGCGCCAACAAACCTACGAAGTATTGAGTGATTTTATTTAGTTACTCTGGTTTTGAAAGTTGAACCTCCAGACTCCAGTCCAGCTGAATGAGTTTAAGAGCGGATTGAAAAAGAAGTTTAGCCAAGACCTGAGAGTTTAGCCAAGACCTGGTCTGTGTGCGCCACACCCACACCACCTCACATGCACATGAACATAACAATATATATGAATATAACAATAGCAAGACGTGTGGAATAAGTCTATAAAAGCCTCCCTCTCCGCCCCCTCGCCCTTTGACCTCACGCTCGTACTTCCGGGTCACGTTGTTGACGCCGGTTGTTCACCATTCTCAGGTAGTATCGCAGAATCAATGTAAAGTTCAGAATTCAATAAGGTCTGTAGCGCTGATTATTTGTTTTATTTAGTGCTTGATGCTCTGGACCGTGTTAGTCGCGGTGTTTGTGTCCGTCATGGCGGGTGACGGGCTGGTCACCTGTCCGGTCTCTGTCCTTTCACCGCCCTCGTCTCGCGACTAACACAGGTGTGTATGTGGGGCGTGATATCGGACCTCCCTTTTACTTTATGGGTTTTTAGCCTGCCTTTTACTTTATAGGTTTTTAGCCTGGGTTGAAGTGCACTGTCGCCCCTTTTACTTTGCCTTTCCTTGTTGTTCCTTGTTACACCTTTTCTGTGCACCGGTGTTCTCCGGATATTGGACTGGATTTACAAACAACGTTGGAACTGTGAAACTGTCAACTTCTGGAAAGTGTCACAATGAAGCAAGTTATGGAAAATGTGTAAATAAATGATACTTTTGATACATGTACATTCTGCCTCTGCCCATCAACAACAAACCTGTGAGCCTTTTATATGAAGTGTATTTCCCCAAACTAGATTTGGGAGGCGTTGTTGTCATAATTTCTGTTACTTCTGCTAAATCCTCTACCCCTTTATCCGCCCCTCTCGGATTGCCACATTATTAATATAAATAATAACACTCTGTCTTTATATAGCTTGTTATAATATAACAAGCTATATAAAGACAGAGTGTTGCTGCCCTCTGGTGGATTTCCCCATAGATAAACGTAAAAGGTGGGACTTTAATTGGCCTATGTGAGCCAAAGTAGTAGTTTAGGTAACTGTAGTTGGCTATTTCTACATGTATTTTTGCTATCAAGGTATAATATGTAATATAATTATACTGAATCTTGCATTTTGTTTCAATGCCATTTAGCTCATGTAGTACCAGAAGAACACCACTAGATGGCAGCCAAAATCTATGCTTCAGAATGTGCCAAACAGAAAAGTACAAAAAAGTACAAATAAAACCATCCATGTAGAATTAGGAATAATTTTATGAATTATCATTAAATGGCAATAACATGTTTATTAAAACAATTAACATTTAGTGTATACTGCAAATAACAGTAAAAATAAGTGAACTGACTGATTGCCTTTATCTGATAGCATTTTGTTCTTTAACATGTAATAAACTGAATAAATTATTTTAGCAGCTGTAGAAATGATGGACGATAATCAATCCTCTAATAATAAAATGTGTAATGGCAGATAGATTTATACAGAGGAATACGTCTCAAAAAAGAGAACAATGAGAACAATTTTCCTTTCAACAAATTGAGAAGGTGCACCAGTCGTACCCGTTTGATTGAACGCGTGTCCTGTCTGATTTATAAAGCACTGATCATTTCTGGGTTTTGCAATCTCTTCACATATACTAAGATCTGGTATACGCTTGTTGTTCTCTGAAACATGCTATTTTTGGGTATTCCCTTACGGGAATCTGTGATGTGTCTTGCCCATTCACCACTTTACAGCTGATTATGAGGCTGTCCTGTGATTTTGAGGTATAGACTTCCTGGAGATGGAGAAGGGTTAGTATTGAGGGGGACATTCATTCAGTTCACGGAAATTGCTCCCAATGGCGAACTATAAACCCAGTATTATACAGTGTAGAAAAGGAGATAAGTCCCACAGGAGAAGTGTGAGTCCATGGAACAGGTGAGAGCTGCTTCAAAGCTTCAGCTCATCACTGAATCACCAGTGAAACTTCTGAAATCACTGGGCTACACGGAAAAATCCCACAAAAGCAGTTTTGGAGATGGTCTATAAGTCTATTGCCATTCATTTCCCCTCATCAAATTTACTCAAATCGGTAAACTGGCTCCTTTGTGTTCCAGTAAAGAAAAGAAAATATGGCTTAGGCATTTCTGATAATGCTTGCAATCATTAAAACACACACATGCGCACACGCACACGCACACACACACACACACTTTCAGCTGTGTGTGTAAGTACACCTTTTAAACAGGTCTTATGACTGATCACATGATCATAAGAACATTACATGTTCAAGCATTACCAAGAGCTTCATACACTTTGTTTTTATTGGACCTCAGCATCCTCATCCTGGTTCCTTAGTGTGGCTAATAAAAAATAGTCAGAAAACATGTTGGATGAATTAAGTTTTATTACCATCAAAGTCATCAACTTTGTCAATAGATTACAACTGCTGACAGACGCTGGACAGAACCTCCTGAAGACCACTGGTCCAGCTTTAGACCACAGAGATGGGACTGTACAGCGAGACATGGATTGGAGAAGCTTTGTGTTTAGTTTATCAAAGTTAATACATATAATACATGAAACATGTTTCACAGACATCTCTGGATAAAATAATAATAATAATAAAATGTACATCTGTATGTCTGAGTAAGGATGAGTGGAAATTTGCTAGATGACTAAAATAGAAACATTTAAAGACAACAAATCTCATATGAGTTATTTGTTAGTGCACATTTTCATACAAATGGACATCTGTGCACAGTGAGTAGACCGTGTGGTGTGTGTGACTCACAACTCTTATTGTGGCTGGGTCCAAAATAACTCTACTATCGCATCTCTTCTGATATACTGAGACTAATATCCACAACCACCCAGTAAAACCATCAGTCCAGGCTCTTATTATGTTGTGTGAACACTACATGTGGTCACTTAGATACTGATTAGAATCTATAGGGATGCTACAGTTTACTTAAAGATGCACTGTGTCATTTTTCTGGGGGAGGGTCTGTCATGTGCTTGGAGATGTTACTGCTTTTCCTTGAATATTTTCACAGTATAAACTTGATTAATAGTAACTAAGTAATAGTAATAGTAAGAATATTAAGTAAGTAAGTAATAGTAAGAATAGTAAGTAATAGTAAGAAGAATAGTAAAGTATATTTGAGGTATAAAACACCTGTAACTGAACAAACATGTGACAAATACGTTTAATGATACTGTGGCAATATTTCATGCAAAGAAATAACATGGAGACAGTCAAGCAGCCAACCCTCCACTTCAGAAGTTACACGGTTGCACCTTTTAAGTGGAGTATTCTGTCAAAACTCAAAATGTTGATGATTTTTGTTTGGCGGTGCTTGCATCAAATATAGCAAATTCAAGCTGAAACTTTTCTTTTACTCTTGCATTTCCTCTTGCTATTTCATTGGTTCGGACTACATAAAAACTCATTCTGCTAAAAGAGATGCTATGGAGTGATTTGGACGCAGCCTCGTCACGTGTTAATGCTTCACTCAGAGACGTCTATGGGACACCACAGATCACAGTTTCTGCAGCCAGTCAGTATTGCTCTATCTCCTCTGGGTGGGTGATCCAAGTAGCATGTAGCACATTATTGAAGCTTTGGAAAGGGACAGACTTCATCAAGTATTTCCTCAAACACATAAAGAAACGATAAATGGCAGCTAAAATGATCTGTGAGTGCAAATATTACAATATACAATAATTAAACATCCCTTTTAGACACTTACTTAACAAATACAAGCTAATACAAAAGAAGGTAAAGCTCACGTGACATAATGGCAAATAAAAAGCTAAAAAGAAAAGGATCGCAAATGCACAATGCTAATTCAACCTTTTTGTAACAATGCAAAATGTGCCTTCTCCTAGTCTTATAGAGTGTTCTGCCTTTAAGGAAGCTATGGCTTGTGGTGAGACTGTGGCTTTGGATCATCTGTATCCAAGTGTCTGTACATGTGGCGTGGGGTAAATGTAGGGCAGGGCACATCTGGGGTGAACATCCATGCTGTTCTGGCTACTTCTAAACATCTATATACACATTTTAGTGAGGTTCTTTCCTGAGCAGAAAGTTGGCCAAGGAGGAAAGTGTATCTGAAAGCTGCCGGCTGTAAATGTAGCACTGTCCATTAAAACTGAGCAGACTTCACTGTCAGAGTCCTAAACATGTACAGTAGGCCACAATATTAGCACTAATGCAAAATATTTCGTCATTATTACCAGGATTTGATTTTAAAATATTCTCAAACTAACTCTGAGAATACCTTTATTTCAGTGAAAAAAATGTACGCCACAAGAAAACTAAAACGCATAAACTATCATTTTCAATTATCAGGTGTTGCACCTCTAATATTATTTAACTCTATAAAATAATATATATCTTTAAATATTGAAAACATCTGTATGAACAGTGAAACGTCAGCCACAGTTTCCTCATGATAGTAAATTGCACCCTGGGAATAAAGTTTTGTTCTTAAAAAGTATAAAGAGGCTAATATAGACCAAGATGTTTACAGTGTACAGAGAAATACCAGAGCAGGTTTTGTTTTTCCTTGAGCTATTTTATGAAGTTAATTCATTGTATTTACTTATTTCAGCTATATCATGGGGTTTAGCGTGTTAAGTAGAAAACGGAATATAATGTGTCATTAGTTTGCATAAAGACTATTTTTAATCACCATAGTCCATAGGTAAACACAGGACATGTGTGCAGGCGCCGTCCTGCTAATGTTAGAACTAATTGTTGGACTGACAGAGGAGCTTCCCTGGTCGCCTCATTAAAATGGAATCAAAGCAGATTTAGCACAATTAGCTTTGCTATAAATGTGTTAGCACTGGGACTTTAGCTCCCAGTCACAGCTTGTCAGGGATCTCTGTGAGTGTTTCAACACAAGTGAATGTTGTATAAATACCACAGGGTCAGTGCAGAAAGACAAAGTGTAGATGAGGAGAAGCCAGTGATGAGCGCGCAGCATTTAGGAACACAGCACCCCCATGAGGTGATGCGGAGAAGCAGAGTCAGTGTCACCATGCTAGCAGCTAATGTACAGTTTGTAGAGAGGAGGCCTCAGTGCACCTATCCCTGCTCGTCCCCAGCCTGAGCGCCTGTGGAGGGGACCGGGGCGTCCCCATTGCAGCGAGACTCCGGTGGGGCGTCCTGAAGAGGAGGCTGTGGCTGTGAGGGGCTGACCTCCACAGTGGGCACTCCCTCGGTGCTGGACGGGGGTGCGGAGGAGGCGGCAGAGACCTGGGGGTCTGCAGGAGCCTCTGCTGAAGCTCCTGCTGCTGGGCTTGGAGCCTTTGAGTCGCTGTCCGGCGCTCTCAGACGTTTCATGATTGTGGTGACCCGCACAGCTTTCTGAAAACAGATGCAGTGCTCAAAGAAAAGTTTGGAGAATGTTTGCAAAGCAGAAACTATGGAGTCACCTGACATGGACAATATTTTCTGATGGAATAACTGAAGGCCTGCCAGCCACTAACACATGCAAACACAGAATGTAGTTTCAAACAAGAATACTTGAACAGTTTTACCTTCCACTTGGCTCTAGCAAAGTTCTTCTCTATTTGAGCGCACACATGTTCCTTGATGTTCTTATCTGAAGCAGCTCCACCTGAGATCCTGTTGAAGACACATGATCAGACAGACTGTTAATACTGGCAACATTTTCTCTCTTTGATTGCTGGAAGTACAAACTAAGTGAGTTTTTAGAGTCCAGTGGAGTCTTTTGAGTCTGTGTGAAATGAATGAGCTCCTCATACCACTCATGGTTTATGGCCTCCTGCGCAGTCAGCCTCTGGTCCTGGTCCACCTCCATCAGACGAGCCACTAAACTTTTAGCTGTTAACAAACAGCAGCCAAAAATAGGTGTTTTTTCAAGGAGTTTAATATGTCTGCACACTTGGTCAAGAATGTACCTGAATCAGAGATTTCATCCCAGTATGGAGAGTCAAACTCATAGTCTCCTGCTAAGATCTTCCTGAAAAGGTTTTTATCATGGTTTTCGTAGTCATCATCTTCAGTTTCATCATAGAAGGGAGGATTGCCTGATAGTCTGAGGAGAAAAGGGTGAAACCTTAGAAGGAGGCACTAGGATTAAGGTTTTCTATGCAGATTGTAAATCATTAGTGACTCTTAGTGTTGGTAAACAGAACATTGTTCCTCCAAAAATGTTCATTTTGTCTTATGTACTTTTAACTTGTTGAGTTCTTTTTTAAAGACAATACAGTCACGTGTGTTTATCTTGTTGACAGGCTGACCACGCCTACAGGAAGTAACAACAGCTGACCACGCCTACAGGAAGTAACAACAGCTGACCACGCCTACAGGAAGTAACAACAGCTGACCACGCCTACAGGAAGTAACAACAGCTGACCACGCCTACAGGAAGTAACAACAGCTGACCACGCCTACAGGAAGTAACAACAGCTGACCACGCCTACAGGAAGTAACAACAGCTGACCACGCCTACAGGAAGTAACAACAGCTGACCACGCCTACAGGAAGTAACAACAGCTGACCACGCCTACAGGAAGTAACAACAGCTGATACACGACACGTCACCACCAACACCGGTGACACTTCTGAGGAGCAGCAGCCCAAACAAGTCAACAAGGTAAACACACGTTACTGTATTGTCTTAAAAAAAGAACTCATGAAGTTAAAAGAACATTGTTCCTTCTGTGTTCTAAACTTAGACTAGATTTTGAAGCACAGTGTAAATTTTGTTGCAGCAAAACTCAAATTCCCCTCAGCATCAGTAAAGTCTGTTGTCTCTCTAAAGGTTGGTACAGTGGTGGAACATGCGCTTGTATTATTTCATTGGAGAAATCAATATATTAATCAAATATTTCAAATCATGACATTTCAAGAGTGTTTTGGGAATGACATTTGACATGCATGTTGTCTTCTCACTTACAATATGTACATGATGACCCCGGTGGCCCAGCAGTCCACAGGGCGCCCATACCTCTGTCTGCCCACCACTTCAGGGGCTGCAACACAACATGAGCCAGTTAGCAGCAAACACACAGTACACAGTTGTGTAAACTGCAGTATGTCTTACCCAGGTACTCTGGGGTGCCACATGGCTCTTTGATCAGTCCATTTTCCAGTTTGGCCAGATGGAAGTCACTGATCACTATTTTGGAGTGTTTCAGTCGGTTATAGTACACCAGGTTTTCCAACTAAAAATATCAAATTTAACATATTTAAAGCAAATATCCATGTAACTCTTAACACTATAAGTGCATCTTAAATCAACTATACAAGATATTGCTTTATACCCCAGATATTTTGTGTGTTTTATTGCAGCAAATTCTAATGTGAATTTGAGGTTTTTTTAGTGTATGTGTTGCATACAAACATATGTATACCAAAAGAATGTAGACAACAATAATCATATTTATTATTCAGTCAATAATCCATAGTAATGTTGAATAGGGGTCAATGGAGCAAAGAAAATTTAGTTTCTGTTGAACTTTTTAAAATATTTACAATATCAGGTATGAATACATGTATGTTTATAAATATATTTATATTAAGCATATTTAGTGTTTTTTTTATGAAGCTGAAAAGACCAACTGTCCAAATGCCCCAAATTTGCTTAAAACAATGAAGCCCCTTATCTGTCTGCTCTTTATGTATCACTTGTTTGGTGTTATACCTTGAGGTTTCTGTGGACAATGTGCAGTGAGTGGAGGTAGGCAACAGCTTCCAAAACCTGGCGCACCACATTGCTCGTGTCCTTCTCCGAGTAGTAGCCCTGATCCAGAATCCAGTCAAACACCTCTCTGCCTGTGGCTCTGGACACATACACACACACACACACACACACACACACACACACACGCGCACACACACACACACACACACACACACACAGTGTGACTCAGGGTAACACAGGTCTGATACATGTGCACAGAGTTCACTAACAATGGTCCCATAATAGATTACTGATGAAAACTATATCATGTATAAGCAAATTTACACTGTAATAAAAAACAAGTTAATTTTTATTTTCATTTAGCCTTTGAATATTGAACTTATAGATAATCTTAAGTTTTATTCATCATACGAAATACAACAATACTTGATCAAGAAATAATAAGTAAGAAAGTACACAGGTACGGTAAATTGTATTTTACATCAGAAAAATGCTGCCATCTTGTTTTTTCTTACAAAAACAACAGTGACTCCAGAACTGTAAAGCCTCATTTTGAAGAGCTTGCTGAGCTTTTCAGTTTGAAGACTCAGCCATTTATCTGTCCCAGTTGTGTCATCACCAGTTTCTCTGTCACATTTGGAGAAACCATTTTCTTATCCATTTTGTTTTTATTAAATTTTTTGTATATATGATGCATAAGCTGTCAGCGGGCTCATCTTTATTCCACAATTAAAAGTCAACATTACCCTGAATTAGCTCCCTGAATTAACTCTCTGTAGAAATGCAAAACACATTTCACATGTGCTGATTTTCTTAATCCACAAATACTCAAAGGACATCATACTTTTAATGCATCTGTGGAAATTCAGCCATCCAGGGAGTTCTAACAGATGAGAATAGAGCAGCTAAAGCCATCACCATATCTGCATTCCAAATGAGTGGAGTTCACAGCCGTTCTTATATCCACAGGGCCCCAGGCTACAACAGCATATTCCCCAATAGTGTATAATCATCACACACACACACGCACACATGCACACACGCACACATACACATACACATACACATATACACACACACACACACACACACACACACACACACACACACACTCACTATACAGTCCAACTCACAGCTCCAGGAACAGGAAGTACTCCTTTTTGGTCTCGTAGACGTCCACCAGCTGGAGGATATTGGGATGCTTCACCCTGAGGAGATGAGTCACACAGCACAAGACAGAGACGTAAGTCGTCATGTACCTGAGTGTGGAGCATCTCATGAATAACAAATACAGTCAACACACAGGCCTGGGGGTGACACATGCACAGAGCGCACTGAGCTGTGGTCCGCATGTCATTTTATAGGGGGGGAAATATGAATTAAACAATTGTGTTGTTGACATCTAGCCATGAAAGATGCTGGGACAGAGTTTGTTCCTGCTATTGTTCCACTGCACAGCACTGCTTTAGTCCAGAAAAGACATGTTGTTATTAGCTTTGCCTCTAAGCTGTAATAAAACGCTGACTTCAATACGTGGATAGAACACTTGCCTAGAATGCACAGTGCTAATTATCAAATGGCATTCCCTTGTTCAAAGGGAACAAGGGACTTTGACAAGGACAGACAACCTCCTAAAATAAGCAGTAATCTTCTTTGTCAGTTTGTGCCAGCACCAAACCTGTTGTTTAAAAGAAAAAAATAAGTTTAAGTATGGCTACAGGCTAAAACAATAGCACTGTCAAATAAAGTTCTTATGGCTAAGGTTAGGTTCACTTTATTGTCCGCAATGGGACATTTGTCCTCTGCATTTGTCCCATTGTTCAGTGCTGCAGGAGCAGAGAGCATTTAATCTTGCCTGCCTTAGCTGGAGGACTTTTACCTTTTGTGCATATTCAGACACAAGGAGAAACATGCAAATTCACACAGGGATTGATCCTATAGCCTTCTTGCTGTGATGTCTGAGCCACTTAGCCACCACGCCTCCTTATCTCTGTGCTAACTGCAAAGAAATTTTGTCAATTGTTTTTTAAAAAATCTTTTAGGTGTGACTGTTATTCTCACATGCTCAGCTGCATCGTCCTTTTGGTTTCCAACCAAACTCATGATAATGCAGCTCTGCTCAGGAGTTATATAACAATGGAATGTGTGAAATCCGTCTCACAAGTCCCCAGCAAACACTGATTGTGTGATTTTTTTTCTTTTTGTTGTGTAACCATTTCTTTTGATTTTAATGAATTGCATGTTATGTATACAACTTACATCTTTAGGATCTGAATCTCATTTTTTGCTGCTTTGCGTACTTTACGTCCATCTTTCTTAAGGAACTTCTTACAGGTATACATTTTATTGGTGGTTTTGTCCTTAGCTCTGAATATCTCACAGAACTCCTCCCTGGAAAAAAAAACACAGCACACATTAACTTCAGTTCTTGTGCAGACAGTAAGACCTGTAATTCAAGGTATGTAAAGTCAGGTATGAACAACTCACACACAAGTGTCTCATGTGGAAGGTCAGAACCTCCAGATTTCACTCACTGAGCTGCAGAGGCTGCACTAGCACTGATCAGTGATTGACTGCAGGCACTGGCGTTTAGTTTGTGACCATTCAGATCAGAGACAAGCATTTTAGCCTTAAAGTAACTGGATTCCAGCACTGAAACTGGCATCTCAAATGAGAGACTCGTGTGGAGACATACTGCTGCATACCAAATGTTGACAATGAAAAGCAATTATAGATGATGGAAGTCTTCTCTGGTACCGTTGCCATGGTGAATACTTGTTTCTGGGCTCCATTAATCAGGGCTTTTCAAAACTCAATATGGGTAAATTCTGTGTGGTATAGCTCAAATAAATAGGACCAGATGACTAAGGGGTAGTACCCCTATTTATTTGAGTTATCTTTCTATAATAATAAAAACATACTTACGATTTGACAATCTGGCCCATGTCATATTTGTCTGTGACATCTGTGGGACTGTGGTAGTCCTTCTTTTCCCCCACTGGGAGACAGCCAAATGGCATGGCTGTTTCTGACCTGAGAGACACACAGCAGAAAATGAGTGGACAGTTAGCAGTTTGTCAGAGTGAGACGCTCCTATTTGGACTCACGCTGAGACAAGTTATTACATGGATGATGACCTGCTGTTGTTTATGAGAAATGGATGGTAACGCTGTCAGGAGAGTAAGCAAAGGAAGCGTCAGAGGAGACATTGGTCCTGCTGTAATCAAATACACAGTTAGGGTCGAGCTTTTATTGAGCTGGGAAACAAGTCTGCCATGAACTCTGCAGTTTGTCTTCCTCATTTTATTTCTACAGTGGGGTTATGTGAATTGAAATTAAGTTTAAAAGTGCCTTGTTCAGTGAATGTACAGTATGAATTAAATAGCCTTGGCAGTGATCACTGTTTGTTTCTATTAGTGCATAATTATACCTTCAGCTGTGGTATGTGGTTGTTTGGTTCATAACGTAAATCATTAAATAAAACTATTCTGCTGTGACTTTGAAGGTCATAATGTAAAGACTGGGCAGGACATGTTATGTATCTCGTAGCATATGTTAAGGTGTAGACATCCAAGATGTTAATGCTTTGTCATTTTTCAGGGAGGTTTGGCCATAAAACATAGAATATGTTTCACAGCAAAAACAATATTCTGGTATATTCCTTGGAGTGGCGAGTTCTCAAAACTACAACTGAAACCAAGAGTTTCTCTAAAGTGGATTTGAAAGATGAAAAATAACCTTAAATCACAAGAACTTCCACTGAATTTTGGCTTCATAGGTCGAACTTTTCTGCCTAATGATGTGTCTCCAGCAACTGCACAAATCACCAGCAACTTAAAAGAATTCCTGGTTGGTTTAACTTCTTACACTTATTGTTAGGAATACTGGAACAGGTGAGGATGAACATAACTATTAAGCTGCATACAATTTCAAATCACATACATTATGTTCATGTACACACATCAGTGTGTGAAGGGAAGTTAGAAAGACTAAGTTGTATTAAGTCAAATGATGAGATTTCAAACTTCAAATGGAGGTTTTTATGAAACAGATCAGATGGAAACCCAGACAGAAAGCTTCAAAGTCAGAAATAGAAAGAGAGCCCTGTGTAATATGGGGAAATCGTTACCAAAAAGCTCCTAAATAAAGAATTGTGTCAATAGAGTGGTACAGTAAATGAACAGAAGCTTTTTGTAGAGATGTATAACCTCACAAATTGAAGAAAATTGTGCATCCAAATACATTTACTCAATAACAGAATGGACTTTTCCACTCAAAGAACCATATGAGAAATAATAAGGTATTTGTACCAGGATAGGAGGCAGACAGCAGGTCCCACAAACCAGTAACAAAACAGGCATTTAGACCCCATCATCCACCACACTGCAGCATTTTTCTCCCTTGTGTGAAAAGGGTTAGCCAGGCCTGGGGAGCACAAATCAATGGTTATACTGCCCACAGTGTGACCTGTCAGGCTAAGTACACCACTCTAGGCAAATGAACTGGAATCGTCTCCAATTAAAGAAGTGTTGAAGAGCAATTATCAGATGTAAAACAGCAGAGTTCAACCAGGGTAACAACATGGTGCTAAATAGAGAGAGATGCCAACAGAGCAATGAGCTACAAAGATGCATGTCATTCGGTTATTTATGTGATAGAAATCATGCTCACGGTGACCTAAAAGTCTGAGCATTTAGGATTTAGTGAATTGTTGAACAGCAGATTGATTGTTACCAGTTACACATCTAATAAAGTTACACTTGAATGAAGTTTATAAGACAGCTTCAGTAATAATATAGGAAAAATGTGCAAATGGAGCCATATTTTAAAACACAATTGTTAGTAAAATACTGAAGTAATGTGGCTATTAAACATACAATTAAACAATAAGATAGAAAACTGTAACCTTATTTAGTGCAGGGACAAGACTAGATACAACAAAGGTGTTCTGTTGACTTTGTACATTATCACTAATGCCCATATTTTATAAATTATGGAGAAAAGCTACTACTGTTTGTTGTGGATTCTGATTCAAGTGGAGTAACTCAGTCACTGGAGAAGCTAGCTCCAATCTTCAGAACCCAGACTACTAATTAACAAATGTTGAACCAA